>JBAMAW010001908.1:0-13157 GCA_037043295.1 Amiota minor | reverse complement strand
ATTCATCATTATTTGTTTATTCGAAAATTCCTGTTGAGAACGGACCATGCATCGCCTCGTTGGCTTTCAATTTCCGAGAACGTGAGGGTCAGGCAGCACATTGGAATGAATGGTTACAACAATATCAAATGAATGTTTAAAATCACAGTGGAAATAAGCATGGCAATTCTGATGCTCTGCCTCGTAGACCTTGCGATGCATGTAAGACGTGTGTACGAGCTGAGTTGAAAGATGGACAGAGCCTACAACTGATATGTCGGGGCGAGGGAATAGCAGTCAGATCCCGTTCTATCGGCCGTGCGCTATTGGTTAAAAAATGGAGAGAAGCACTTCCCGACCGCTGTGATGCGCGTCCCTCGAACGACATAAAGAAGAGGAAGAAGGGTAGAAGAAAAATATATCGACGAGAACGAGGAATGATTAACAGTTTTTTGATAAAACAAGTAAAACGCTTAACTTCGCCTATACCAAAATTATATATAATTATATTTACTCTTCACGCACCCCTAGAAAATGGTTTTGCCAATTTTTGTGATTGAGCATTCAGAAATATTTGATTATTCAGTTGACTTATGTTTAGGGTATAGTCAGTACACACAGAGCATTTCAACACTGCAAATTTACACGGTTGGTGAATATTGGTCAGAAACATATAGAATCCAAATTGATAGTCATTTTGAATTAAATTTTTTAAAATTATTATGTTTTCAAATGAATTTTGTATATCAAGTTTAATTTCCCTTATTTTCATGCGGTTTTTTTTTTATTTTTAATTATAAATTTATTGTTTTAAATATTAAAAACTAAAGTTTTGAATATATGAAAACATAGCTCATGATCTTTATTTTCGCGTTATTATTTATTTATAGTGGTTGCACTTATTTTTTATATTTATTATATTGTATTTAAGAGTAGAAAATTCAATATAATTTTTGTTTTCTATGAATATTTTATATGATTTATTTTTTTAAAGTAAATTTATTTCATGTTGTGTTTTATTTATTTTTTTTTGTTGTGTTTTTATATAATTTTCTCGTTAATTGTTGGCATTTCTTTGTTGCTTATTTTATGTATGTGTGGATATAAATATTTGTAATTATATTCTGAAGCACATTTATTATTTTTGGTATTTTGTTTTTTTTTTTTTTTTATTTTATCACTTTTCTTTTAGCCTTAAACACATTTGAAGTTTCTTTTCAAAATATTTTAATATCTATTTTATTAAGCAATACAAATATATTTTTATATAAAATAATAATATCTGGATTTATATGCAAATATATGTATCATCAACGCCCTTCACTTCCACTTATTTTACTTTTTCTCTTTCATCTTCTATTCAACATATTTGGGGGTCGCCTATTATTTTCTTATGTTTTACTTATACTCGTATACATATTTAGTATTATTTCTTTTTTTTTTAATCTTATTATTTTAAGAATAATATTTATTGTTATTTAAAAATACACTTAAAATATTTAAATATCGCAATTTACACTTTAAACTTAGTTTCATTTAACGCAAAGAAATTTTTATATTCTCTTTTTGAATTTGAAAATCCTAAACAATAAATTTTGTTATTATTTTTATACTTGTACATATTAAATGTATTTTATAAAATTATTTAGAGTATTAGCAGTATATTTTATTATACTTTTCTCGATAATCATGTGTTAATCATTCCACTCGCCATGTTGAAGCTCGTAATCGAGTGTTTCTTGCTCAGTTTCTGAAAGATGCTGTAACATTGCGACCGGTTCCTGCAAATCCTTTGTACGCAAAAATTCTTGTGCTTCTCTCATTTTAAGAATTTTCTTAAGTTTTTTAATGAAGACATGTTCATAAGAAAACAATACATCTGTGAAGGATTTCAATGTAAAATTGGGGTTGTATTCCGACAACAAGTTAATTGCCTTACTATTTGATGACCAGCGAAACAAACGAACGTGGACAATGTATTGTTATGAAAAGAAAAGAAAAATTCAGAAATGATGATAAGATAGTGCAAGATGTGGATATAAGATTAATGAGACTATTGCTTCGGTTTCCTTAATAAAATTTACATCAACCATCTTTCGTCAATTTTTACAGAAATCCGTTGTCACTTTTTTTTAAATTTATTTATACATATTTGATTCCAATACTAATTGGAGTCCCAGCCAGGAATTAAGCTAAGCTTCAAACGATCTCATTATTTTGATACATGCGCAACAATCTCAAAAGTGAAAGTTCTTAGAACGCACAAATATAATTCTTATAAGTATGTATGTGTATGTACGAGTATGTGACTATTTTAGTCCTACATACATACATGTAAGCTACAAATCCATACTTACTAGAAACTGTGAGTCACATTATAAATGAGATACTATACTTCTTTGTGCATCATCAGTATTGTTATCGATAATCAAAGAACTTTGGCGTGAGATTTTTGCTTTCACTAGGAAGCTTGCAGCTTGAAACAAAGTGCGCAAAACTGCATCGGTCGGTTCTATTTCCTTTCCAATAGTTATATGAAATATGACGACATCACTGCCAAGTCCATAAGTACCAACATCGGTTCCATTAAACTCCTTATCACCTTTTCCAATCGGATTGACAGTTTCCTCGTTTTCAACTATTATTGCAAACTTAATGTTTTTAGCTCGCATAAAGTTCTGATCACAAGGATTATTGACATTGGTATAAAATATTTCCGGATAAAGTTCCTTTATATTTGACACAGTCGACGTAGCTGATGCAGCTGCGATTGTTAATACATTTCCCTCGGCCATTATTGTATCTTGCAAAACAAAATTATTATTTGGATGGAATTAATTATTATTTGCACAATATAAAAATGATAAAGAAAACACGAATTAAAATTTAATGTGCGCTATATGCCTCAAACACGGTGAAGTTAATGCCAAAAAGTCTTAGAGGCTCCTTTCATACCAAACTTGTCATACCAAAGAAATCACCGCCACGTTATGCTTCGACGCCATTTATTAAAATTTGTCACAAAAATAAATTAAAGTTCGATGCGAATTACATTTGTACTTTTCAAAATGCCTACAAGTCAAGTGTAATGGAAAATACCTTTGCCAGTAGTTTTTACAATTAATCAGAACACAAGTTTGAATGTAATGCGCAATTATTAATATTAATATTAATGCAAAATTTGGAGATTTGTTCACACTTATTCTTCATAAAAGTTTTCTCATGTAGATGGCACTTTATATTCAAGAATATCTAAATTCACTTCTGATGACACTGAGATCTTAATGAAGCATTGTAATGAATAAAGAAGAATGCAAAATTGAATTTAAAAACAAACAAAACAAAAAATTAATGATGAATGGAAATAGGACAAAGGAAACTTTTCATCATCAACATGATGAGAGTTGACAATCAAACGAAAATTTGATATTATTATTTGTTAAAAGTTTGTTTACAATTTTGTTGTTATTGAGTAAATTTAAAGCGCCTTAAACTTAAAAAATAGAATAAAAATTACCACAAAAGCCTTCAAAATTAAATAGTAAAATCATCTGACATTTACATAAGCACGATCGCAATAAGAATGCGCCCCGGACAACCCTTCCTGAAAGTTTCGCCCACACACAGATAAACACACTTGATTCTCCTTCAAAATAATCTCCTCCTAATATGAACTTCGGTACTTTACTCACTTCTATCAATCGTCCAATTTCTGATCAATAAGATATAGGAAGACGCTCGCTGTCATATCGCCAATTTGCCTTAACATTTCATTGGAAGACGACCAAATAGAGGAGGAAAATACAAAAAATGTATCGTTTCCTTAACATACAACAAAATATCAAATTACGCAATTATCATCAATTACTTTTGTATTTTGTTGTAATACTCATTGTTGTATTATTTCAAATTGTCGAGCACATCCGTCCAATTATCGCTGTTGTTCTTATGGCCAGAAGAGTAAGAAGAAGTAAAAAGAACAACAATTGCTCCAGCAACGAGAAGAACTCTGGGCAACAAGAAGTAGTTGAAACATTTGAAAATTACAGAGAACAGGAAAGTCCTGTTGCCAGTAAAAGGGAAACAAGAAGTTTTATTATAACAAGGAGAGAGGAGAACAACAAAAAGACAACAACAATAATAAAAATTTGTAAATATTGCTGCAATCGATATCATCAGCATCAGCATCATCATCATCATCAACATTATCAGAGATCGTCATTGTTGTCATCAACATCAATATCGACACTGTCATCGTTATCGAATACAACTTTGCCTACTTAATGATTGGTTGTTTATTAATAAAAAAAAAAATAAATAAATAAATAATTCTCATAAATATAAAATAAAAACATAATTAATTATACCCAACAAATTGCAACTAAAACGACTAGAAATTTATAACAAAATATGAAAATATATACATAAAAACCAAAACAAAACGGAAAGAACTCCTTCTATGCAAATCAATAATAATGCATTTTTTTATATAAACTTTACATAAAAATAATTATTTAATCATAAAATTAAATTATTATTATTTGTAAAAATTCATAAAGTTATTTATTTACTTTAAAACCATAAAAAAATAGTATCAAATAAAAATATTGTACATGCGCCCCGCCACCACACCAGAAAATTATATAAAAAAAAACACTCGCGTGTCTTCCTCTTCGTGGCTTGCCTTGACATACAGGGTTGCTTTCGATTACGTGACCGACACCGATTACACCTCGGTTATCGCTCACAACTGCTGTAACATGCATCATCATCATCAGCAACACAGGAGGAGCCAACAGTCAGCAAATAAACTCGATTAATTAATTAAATCAGATCTAAGAATACTGATAAAGAGAGTGATTGAAGAAGGACGAAAGCTAAAGGTTAGAAAGTGGAAGAAATGAAGAAAGTAACAGTGATAAACCAATTCAATTGCGTTGTTTGGTTGGATTTGCAGTTGCTGCCACCATTTGTGTGTGTTGCAACTGTATGCCAAATGACCAACGCAACATTGAGAAGAGCAACGCCGCAATAGAGGAAGCCAAGGACTTGGTGTTGCGCTCACCCGCCGGTTCATCCGAAATTGTCACATTTCCTTGGCCCATGCAAATTGGACACGGTCAGGACAAACATGACAATGGCATCGATATCATTGACACAATTAAATTTGTGTGCGATGAATTGCCAAGCATGACATCAGCATTCGAAGAGATTAATCTCAATCAAATTGACACTGCCTGCTACAAGACTATGACAAAACTTGTCGATCGATTTAACAAGGCTGTTGACTATATTGTTGCATTGGTAAGTAACACACAAACATCTTCTTATATCACAAATCATTCAGATTTTTAAAAATCCAATTATTTACAAAATTATTATTATATTTATTTGTTTTTGTAATTAAAGGAAAAAGGAACTTCACTGCCCGCCGAGCGTTTAAATAAATTCGCTCATCCTAGCCTTCTAAGACATATATTACAATTAGTTTACAAGTACTCGAATCAGGGTTGGACTATATGCGGCGATCAAAGATATTGAATATGTTTCTGGGTCAACAAGGCGAGTGAACAGAATATCCATGCAGTCTATGAGAATTGATTAGAGAAATAGAGCACATCATCATTTACCCTTGGAATCAAATATGTTGTAAAAGAGGCGCTAGTTGATCACTCAAAAATGCTACTACCTTGACTTAACATAAAATTATTTATGCATTATGATCCAATATGTAAGGGACACTATCTAAGACTTTTAAGCTTTTATCGAATGCAAAGATCAAGGAAGGAATGTTTTGTTAGCCTTCAGATAAGAAAGTTAATGCAAGACGCTAACATATAAAAAAAAAAGAAAATCATAAAGACTTGGAACTCATTTATGGAAATAGTGAAACATTCTTAAGATAACAGAAAAAGTCCATATTATAAAAATATAGTGAATAGTATGCTCAGCGATTTCCATAAGCTGAGTTGCAATACGAGTATAAAGTTGCATTTTATCATTCTCATTGCTTTCTCATATTGATTTCTTTCCTTAGAATCTTGGTGTCGTAAGTGAAGTAGAAGGTGACTGCTTTCATCAAGATATTAAGGATATAGAGAACAGATACCAAGAGAGGTGGGACACGAACATAGTTGCAGACAACTGCTGAATGTTGAAGAGAGATGAACCGAATAGAAAACATAAGAGAAGAAGATTGAACAGGAGTTTTGAAGAAATTAGGAAAAGATACAATTATTCTTTTTGATTTACTTTGTTTCTTTAATTTAAAAGCCCTAGTTGAAAGAAATATATTGGGCAGCCAGCTGTGGCTTCATTTACGGACATTGATGCCGTCTGAGTCTTTTTTCCAAAATTCTCAACCCGAGCACATAACAAAGGACGTCGACGACCCCTTTCAGGATTGTAACACGACTGCATGACTAGCGCTTCGAAATTTACAACTCTTGGCATTGACTTGTGCTCCGCACCTTTAATTTCGACAATTTTATTTGTTTTGTCATCGTGTACGCAAATAATTTCTGGGAACTTACTTGTTTCCACCTGATTTAGTTTCTTAAAGTCTTCCGAGCCTTTTGCCATCACATTGATAATCTGTTGAGCCTCTGCACCATCATTGGCAGATGCGTCACCACTTTTCACTTTAGCACCAGGTTCATTAGACTGATTCTTTGCTTTGACACTTCCCACCAGGGAAAACATACACACAATCATCTACTTTCTCAAACAAGCCAACATATTTCGCCTGATGTAGTGTACAGCGCATTTATTCATAATTATAACAATATACTTATGCATATAAAATATACAATATTAGAAAGAAGTTATAAAAATATAGAATATAATGAATGTTGTAATTTAATAAAGATACAAGACGTATTAACTCTTTAAATATAAGTACGCATTTAGTTCTGATATAACCAAGTCCTAACATAGACACTAAGCTAAATTCGTAATTAATAAATAGATAAATAATTATCGAATCGTAAGATGGAAACTAAGACCAGATTATAAATATTTAGACTCCATATAAATTACAATTAATTTACTCGTATAAGCCGAAGGCCTTGGTTGCATCAAATAATAGTTTACGCAATAATTTCCTATAGCTCACTTTGTAAATAAATTAAAATGTAAATACATTTTATACTGTGAATTCAATATTTATTATTATTTTTATTGTTTTACACTTGTGCTTTTGAGGAGATGATGATGGTTAATTTTAAAAAATGTTTCCATGTCATTTGCAATTAATACTTTGCTTTGAGTTCTTCCTTATATTATAAACTATAGTTACCATTTGAATTTTTCTGTATTGTAGATTCTAGAAATGCAGCGAGAGCGAATTCTCAATCAAATAAATTCTCACTTAGAGTAAACAGAACATCACAGCTGTCTATGTGAATTGATTGTAGAAATAGGGCACATCATCATTTACCCTGGAAATCAAATATGTTTTAAAAGAGGCGATAGTTGATCACTCAAAAATGCTAAGTACTACCTTGACTTTACATTAAATTATGTATGCATTATGATCCAATTTGTAAAGGACACTACCTAAGATGGTCCCTGTTTCAAATACCTAAGTGATAAATTTTAGCTTTTATCGAATGCAAAGATCAAGGAAGAATTTTTTGTTGCAAGACGCTAACTTAAAAACAAAAACATAATTATAAAGACTTGGAACTCAAATAAAGATAACAGAAAAAGCCCATATTATACTCGTAAAAATATAGTGAATAGTATGCTCAGTGATTTCCATAAGCTGGGTTGCAATACGAGTGTAAAGTTACATTTTCTCATTCTCATATTGACTTCTTTCCTGAAAATCTTGGTGCCGTAAGTGAAGAACAAGGTGATTGCTTCCATCAAGATATTAAGGTTATAGAGAACAGATACCAAGAAATGTGGGACACGAACATAATTGCACCCTACTGCTGAATGTTGAAGAGAGATGAACCGAATAGAAAACATAAGAGAAGAAGATTGAACAGGAGTTTTGAAGAAAGTAGGAAAAGATACCATATTTCTTTTTGATTTACTTTGTCTCTTTAACATTACTTTTAACTGTGGGTTTTTGAAGTAAAAATTTAATTGTAAATTTATTAATTTTTGTTTATGGTTACTGGAAAATTGTTTAAAAAATTCTTAAATATGCATGTCATCTATAAAACTAAGTCCCGATATGCTAAAAAAAAAAAGTTTACTTACTGTCAATTGAGTGACAATGTACTCAAGGAATGAGGAAATATTTATTTAAAATTTCTTGAGATTAAGCATAATAAAATTAAATCTCCTTTTAACATATAACTATTCTGATTATATTCTAAAAACCCAAGTTGAATGAAATATAATGGGCTGCCTCTTCCTCTTAGTCAACATAGTCTCTTCATTTTTTGTGGTTATATTCTTTATCATCATCATCTTCATCCTCATCCTCATCAAGAGTATCTCCAGCATAATTAGTATTTTTTTCAAAAGTTTTATTGTCAATATTTTTGAAATTCCAAAAGTTTATCTTTTCAGCTAGTGTCATCATAATTCCATCTCTGGCTTCATTTTGATAATGTAAATTGCTAATATTCTTATTATTTTTGGATTTGGTAAGCAAATCACGCTCTATGGTCGTGAATTCATTATCCTCAGTGGCTAATACATTATTATTTGGCTTGCTCTGATAAAGAACCGTCGGATTTTTAGAGCCAGGAAGTGAAGAATCCTTAGTAGCTATCTCTGGCTTCCTTGGCATAAGCGCCCCAGCTGTGGCTTCATTTACGGACATTGAAGCCGTCTGAGTCTTTTTTCCAAAATTCCCAACCCGAACCCGAGGTCGACGACCCCTTTCAGGATTGTAAACTGACTCCTTGATTAGCTCTTCGAAATTTACAACTCTTGGCATTGACTTGTGCTCTGCACCTTTAATATCGACGTTTTTGTTTGTTTTGTCATCGTACGCAAATAATTTCTGGCAACTTACTTGTTATTAGGGAAATGTTGATTTAAAATCCAACACGGATGTTCTAGAAATTCTTTCGATTACAATCGAAAATGCTCGTTATAACGCAATTGCAAACTACAATATATAGCAACAATAGTTTTCTGTTCTATTTTCTATCAGCTGAAAAAACTTTACATGCATCCCAAGAAGGCATTTATGCTTACCCTTCTGAGATCGAAATATTTGTATGGAAGCTACACGGTTCGGTAGTTCCAGGGTCTTAAAAATCACATGGTGGGTAGAGACTTGTAGTGTCTAAAATTCACATTGATAATAGAAAAAACAAATTAGTTATTAAATTAATGATATGAATTTGAATTTGGATTTGTAAAGGAGGAACTACTCCTAGTTGTTCGCTTTGGCTGCTTCCGACGCATGTACTGTACATGCTGATTAAAGAAAAAATTATCAAGCTCTCTAGCTCAAAAGCTGAGGGACTAGTTTGCGTAGATACAGACATACAGACGGACAAACGGCCATGACTTAATCAACTCATCTCGTCGAGCTCATCAAGAATAAATATACTTTATGGGATCTCCGATGTCTCCTTCTGCCTGTTACAAACTTCATGACAAACTTATAATACAATTCACAGCGTAAATAGTATGAAGATACGGCTGCCGTTATCTACTCCAATATTCCCTTCATGATTTCCTCACCGGAATCTTCTAATACCATAAGAAAGATATAACCAACCCTTGGTGGGCAATGCAATAATTAAGTGTTTTCATGTTAGTACAATAATATTTTCTTTTCTTATAAAAATTGCAATTGAATATTTTTTTGTTATTAGGTATATTAATATTTTCTTTACAAATTTAAGAATGAATTTTGCAAGTTTTTTAATTTTTTAATTGATTTTCATCCATTTTTGTTGTTGTAAATTACTTCTCCTCCTCATAATTATCTTGCTTTTTGTGATTACAATAAGCTCAAATCAAATAACTCCCTTTTTTCCCCTTCATCTTTTATTGCCGCAAAATACTCATTTATTTTATTCACGGTATTATCGCATAGGCCTTCAGTGTCATCTTGCACGTCGGTTTCATTGTACTCCTTCCACGGTTTGATTGACTTCTTCATATTTAAAGCAAAAAAAACAATTTTTTTCGTCTTTCTTCGGCTGCTTGTAAAGCAAATTTGTTACTTTCAATGTATTAGTAGCCAATACGCGTATTGTTAACTAGTTGTCTCTCATCACAGTTTCTGTGATTTTTTCACACTTGGCCGCAGTGTAGAAATTCTTTCTTTTTCTGTTCTATTTTTCATTAGCTGGTGAAAACTGGAAATAATATACTGTTCAATTAATTAATTAGAAACTTATAGTGTAGGCAAAAAAAATTATAAGATAGGCAAAAAAAATTATGCTTTATTTCAATTATTTTTAATTTAATTTCCTACTTTTAGTTTCTTTTTATTACTTTTAAGTTGACAGTACTTTGTCAATAAATAAATAAATGTATTGGTGCCAAAGATTGGGATTTGTATGGGAGGTACGCCCCCTAGTGGTCCGATTTGACTGATTCCAACAAATTTACCGCGCCTATATTAAATAATTATCATCATCTTATCTTGTGTTATTATCATCATCTTCCATTCCACTGTTTTTATGTGTACCCCCTATGCGAGCGTGATAGACGAGAAACACCTCCCGTCTATGCCTGTCTATGATCAATGTTCTCGTTCGTTCACTCACTCACTCTTTCATCATCATCATTACCGCCGGCATGCCACAGCCTGCCTGTCTCTCCATGTCTGTCTTTTATACACTTACATATGCATTGGTATTCGCCACCATTTGAAAGAATATTTATTAAATCAAAACCACCTAACCACCATCCCACCCGCTCTCTTACTTAGAAATAGTCTCACTTTGCTATCATTCTTTCATCCATCCAACCATCCATCTCACTTCATGATCGCCGACCTATCTATACTTATTGTTTTTGCATTAACTTCCGTTATGAGTGATGAAGATAAATGGAATATCTATGAAAAATATTTTTAAATGTGGTATATTTTTATATATTGTACGTAAATCGTATTGTTTATTTTGGGGCTACGATCAATCTATGATAATCTCACAATTAATAAGCTACAAATCTGCCGCCGCTAGGAGGCCTCACTTAAACCAATTTTCCGATTTTCGCAATTGTAGTCCTTCACCTATGTACTAAAGTGGTTTACTCACTGTTGTGACTACAAACACTGTATATGACAAGAATAAACACTCGAACTATTAAACAATATGCATACAATCTAAGCTGATTAATCAGTTTTGAATATTTTTATGTGGAATACATTTATGTCTATAGCAAAAGGTAAAATAAAATATTTTGTATTAGTCATATAAAGGATTTAAAACATCTTTAGGAGCTACAAAGCTCCTTACTTTATTATTAATGTAGATTAATATTTTGATTTTGATATTCTGCGAGAGATAGCGTACAGCGTACTTTTGTTATCTTATCTTTCAATTGTCGATTTGGTCGGTGCAATTGTTTTCTTGTTGAAGAGTATTAAGATTTCATGAGATTGAAGTTGATTTGTAATCCTTAAATTTGTTTGATGCTGTTAACTAACACATTATCTACACTAACACATGAAATGAAATGAAACAATTTACTCAAATCTTTCTAGATCAAAGAGGAAGACCAATATGATATGTAGATGTAAGCAAATGAATGTAGGACTAGTCTCTAGTTGTCATAGGTGGGTTTATATTTTTGAAAAAGTGCAACATTATAATAAGTAAATCATAAATAAAATAAATAACAAAAATATGAACAATCAAATCATAAATTTATTAAGTAAGACAGCCATTTAATTGTGTGTACGTAATATTGTATAAAACAATTAAGTAAATCAATAATATCAATAGTTTAATTGTTATTAAATTGAAAACCAAAATTGAAACAAATAATTTTGATGATGATGATCAAAGTTCTGTTAGCCAAGAGTATGCATGAGTATGAAGTAAATTTTGTATATGCAAATGTAGGTACTTTAATGCTTTTCATTGAGGTCTACATTTCTATGTTCCCATTTTCTCCGGCTGTACAAATGGGCAATCATAATTAGATATATGGTAGAAATGATAGAACTCGGTTTTTTCAAAACGTAATGCGGGCATGCAGGATTTATTTGCCATTATATCCCGGGCCATAAAAATGTCATTCTTAGCCTTAGATGCTGCGACCAAAGTATCCTTCATCAACCAGTTCAGTGGTGTTTTCGTTGATATATTATATAACAAAAGTGACCACCTTAAAGTTTTGTGTACAGGATGATCTGAAATAACTGAAGAAGAAGAATAATAACTTGTTAAGTCAGTAATTTTGCCTCTGTCGTCTTCAACCATAAAGCAGTCGATAATGTTTTCCCTGGGAGTAAACCAGTGACGGAATTGTTTGTGCTTATAAATAGGGTATACCGTCAATGACTTCAGATATTTGCTCACGAGTTTATGCGTTGGATGCGACGAAAGCGTTTAGTCCAACAGGTTTTAGGAAGTTCGTAGAAATTTAAAGTCCGTTTCATAGTTACTTCTTTGGTGGGATCCAAAAATCCAATATCAATCAATTTCTTTGCTTTGCACTTTATGGATTCGACATCATTATCAATGGATGAGCTAAAACTTGGCCACCTGGTATAGATGGATTGACCGGAGAGATGTGCAAAAGCATCTTTAAGGTCATTCCTGAGTACATGAATGCGATATATGGGAAGTGTGTATCGGTTGGGTATTTTCCCAAGGCATGGAAGTGTGCTAAGGTGATAGTGCTTCTGAAGTCGCCTGATAGAATTAGGAGTAATCCTCGTTCTTTTCAGGGCATCAGTCTCTTGCCGGTACTTGGTAAAGTGTTGGAAAGAGTTCTGGTAGAAAGGCTTCAGGAGAGAGTGAATGAGCAAATGTCTGATTTGCAATTTGGGTTTAGGAGAGTAAATGCGTCGAGGGTGCTTGGGGCTATGTGTCTGACTCTGTTCGGGCAAGTAGTGCTAGGTGTGTTTGTGGATTTTATGGGTGTGTTCGATTATCTAAGTTGAGATTGTGTGCTGAGGAAATTGAGAGATTGTGGAAGTCGGGAAATGAATCTTTGGAAGAGTTATTTCTCTGACAGGCATGCTTGTGCGGTTGGGTTGAATGAGTGTGTCAGTGTGGATGTGGTTTGTGGTTGCC
>JBAMAW010001905.1:0-21594 GCA_037043295.1 Amiota minor | reverse complement strand
CTTACTTTTTACCATATGCTTTTTATTAATCACTTCATATTGTATTGTGTTGTATTGTATTGTATGATTCAAGTGCGAAGTCAAGTTGATCAATTTACACAAGATCATTGTTTCCGTTAAATTCATATTTAATCATAAATATTTGTTAAGTTTTGACTTATGAGTAATTAGGCATTGGATGTTAAGGGTCGCGATTTGAGACAAAGATTATTTTTGCTTCTGTTGGGGCGGTCGATGATAAGACCAATGGAATTATTGTATTTATTATTATTTAGGCAAACATTGTATTTTGGTGTTTGGTTTGTTTGATTTGTGTTTTTTTTTCGTTTCGATTGTATGCCTCCTTTATCTTTTAAAATAGTTATTTATTTATTTGTTGTGAATTCGAATTGAAAACAAATCCAAAACATTAAATTTGTTCACTGAAGCTTTCATACTTTTCTTAATACAATTGTAGGTCAGTTTATGTGTTTTAAATGGAAATTAAAAATGATTTGAGAATTTTCTTTTGAATATGTTAAGGCATGAAAAAGTTTTCCCTATCAAAACTTGTAATTATTCAAAGGTTTATATGGCAGCTAAGTCCGAGAGTTTCAATGTCGTGAAAACTCTTTAAACTTCACAAACAATGGAAAAATTCATATTAATAAGTGAATATTTCCATGAGGACTATCTGTTCCAGTAATCGGAGAACTGTAGTTATGGTTATTATGCCTGCGTTGGATAACAAGACGTGTCTCTATTAAATTTCATTTCAATAGCTCAAAAAGTGAGACAATCAATTTGATAGACATTGATTAATTGTTTCTACTCGTCATACAGATTATTTCCATTTTGAGTTGATCGAGTCTCTGACTTACATTTTCTATTGTACGTGTTACAAACATGACGACAAAGGGATATTGGCTTATCTTTCTAATATCAAGGGTATAAGAGATTGAATTAATCATACATGATAAGAAGGTTTATTGTTTCTTTTGATAGATAGAAACATATTAATCAATCGAAGATGATTCTGATTCTGTGATTGTCGTAAGCACTGATACTTTCTATTAGACAGTTTTTTTTTTTATCACTGAATGTTTTTTTTATCAATTTCTTACTAAAGAAACTTATCAATAAAGAATAGTTCTTTTAAATCAGTTCAAGAATACATTTTTAAAAGGAAAATATATACTTACACTGATAGCGATTTATTGAACTTCAACATGACAAAGGTTGTATACTTTAAAAACAATTTTTGAAATTTTTATTATAGTTTCAATAATGGAATAACTAAGTTGAAGGCTCATATGGCAAAACATCCAAGTCCCCCAGTGGCAAATGTGTCAGACTGCATGCATTTTTTGAGTCATTAGCAAAATGTTGAAGTGACCTGTTATTTTGAATATAAAAATATCTAAAAAGGACATGCATGGAGTTGCTTAAAAAGTTTTTATTTTTATATCAGAATGGTATTTGAGAAACTCTTAAACTTGCAATTAAATAATCTTTGAAGACTTTATACATACAAAGGGGTTCAAATGATCAAAAGTTATGACAATGATTTCATTTTTCTATGAACATAAGTACATTTATTATTATATATCTAGGGCATTGGGATCATATCTAAGTGTATGGCTATATAATATTAAAGGTCATGTTTGATATTACAAAACAGAGAAAAAAAAAAAAATCCTATTATACAAAAAAGAAAAATCCAAATCATGTAACAAGAAATTCACGCATTCACCTTATAATGAACACTGAGGTCAAAAGAGAAAAATGTTACATACAAATTTACTGACGTTGGTGTTGATTATGATTGTTTGTTTGTATTATAGTTGGGTTTGATTCCAAATGACATTCGCCTTAAACTTTACAACTCAACACATAACAAGACAACTAACTTCAAAGAACACTGACATTTGTATAAGTAAAATGCCATTTACTTAACTAACTAAGTACTTGCGTTTATTAAACACTTCACACTAATTTAATTTTTATTTTGTTCATTTTTATTTATTTTTTTGTTGCACACATTATGATGATGATGATGATGAATTAAAAATATGACATTCCTAGATATTTAAAAAAATAAAATTAGAAACAAAAATTATATGAGTAATGTTACTAAAATAACTTAATTGGATTAACATTTTAATTTGAGCATGAGTTAAATAGAGACCGAGAAAGAAAGAAGACAGAGAGTGTTAAAAATGTCGGGGAGTCAAGACCAAAGTTAGGGTATAAAAAATAATGATAAATCTACAATAAAAAGGTCTCTTTACTTTACAGGGGCTAAGTTATTTATCATAAATCATTGTAAAGTTGATCTTGTGATCTTTATAAATAATAACAATTATATAACGAAATTTGTATTTGTCGAGATAATCAAATATATTGTAAGAATGTCTATTTTTTAGATAATAGACTAATGGAGCTACAACATAAGAAAAAAAAAATAACTAAATATAATTGTTAGAAAGGAACTATAATATCTTTTCTTTCTATCTTTTTTAAGCGGTTTATACAATTATTATTATTTTTTTTTTTTTAAACATCCCTGTAATGTTATAGGGGTCTCTTATATTTTAAAAGGCATTTTATAAACTTCCATTCCAAGTTTTGTAAATTTAATCCATATTTCATTATTTCAAATTGTGATTTATGAATCTTATATAGAACACAATTTGTATTCATATTATTCAGGTAAGGCGAACCTTAATTGATGGACGTGGCAATCGTTTTTCGGTAAAAGTCATTTTTTTCGTCATGACCAAAGAATGTTATTCGTACCACATGGAATACTGAGTTACATTGAGTTACTCATATATGTTGTACAAATTTTTTCCCACACCTCTAAGGATTAGGCATCCATAACATAGCCGACATGCAGATTCTTCTTCTTGATTTGTAATCAATTAATTGCTAATGCATTTAATTTTGAGATTATAAAACTTCAATGGAATATAATTTGAAAATTTATAAATTCATTTTTTAAAAACAAAGCAAACATTGAGAAGAATTTTCTTTGCTTTAAAGTTTCTACATTTTGATAGAAATTATTCATTCTGTAATCTTACATTATTCAAGATATAACAAAAATTTTTTTTTGTTTGGAAAATACCCGACGTTTCCTCGTACCTTTGTTTTACCACAGCAAATAAGAACTTGGTACTTTATTTTCATCAGAGAGTAAGAAGGTAAGTGCATATTTAACAGATTTTTTTTTTATATTTATTTTATTTTGGGGATCATCTTTCACATTTAAATTACTTGATATATAGGTTATGTTAGGCTTACGCAAAAGCCTTGCGTATCAACCTGCTTAAGGGAAGAGGATTGGTTGGGTGGGGAGAGGGCATAAGGGTAGTGGTAATCTCCTTATAAAAGCCACTTAAAGAATTCACGAAGCGAACCAGGCCCCCCAGTGGGACTTTCGTCACACTGCCCAAATTTACTCCCGACATATCGGGTTAAAACTCCTGTCATCACCGGAATCCTTTTCTTTTTAAGATGTAAGGAGTTCGTAGGTCTGTTTTGGCTGGCAACGAGCTGATTTGCCCACTTCGTCACTGCTAGCTTCTTGGCTTCCGCTTCCAGTTCTGAAAGAATGTCGTGTAGGGGTCTGCTCATGTCCGCAACTGCTAGATGAACGTACAGTGCCGATCCCCGTCTAGTGCACTCATCTGCTACCTTGTTAGCCAAAAATAGGCTTGATACCTAGACATCTATAAAATTTGTAAAAATCATTTTTAAAAACAAAGCAAACATTGAGAATTTTCTTTGTTTTGAAGTTTCTATATTTTGAGAAAAAATATTAAGTCAAAAATTTTACGTCATTCAAGATACAACAAAAAATACCTAGACATCTTTAAAAATTGTAAAAACCATTTTTAAAAACAAAGCAAACATTGAGAATTTTCTTTGTTTTGAAGTTTCTATATTTTGAGAAAAAATATTAAGTTAAAAATTTTACGTCCTTCAAGATACAACAAAAAAAAAAATTTTTTTTTGTTTGGAAAAATACCCAATATTTACACGTACCTCTAAAAATTACTGTAGCAAATCAGATAAGGTAAGTGCATGTTTAACAGATTTTTCTTTATATTTATTTTACTTTGGGGACCGACTTTCACATTTAAATTACTTGATATATAGGTTCGCAAGTCTTGCGGCCCATTGTGAGACCTGAGGAAGAGGACATAAGGGTTGTGGTAATCCTTCTAAAAGCAACCTAAAGAATATACGAAGCGAGCCAGTTCCCCCAGTGGACTTTCGCCACACTGCCCAAATTTTCTCCCGAGATATCCGGACGTTTCTTCGTACCTTTATAAATTACTGTAGCAAATCAGAACTTAATATTCTATTTTCGTCGCATAAGGTAAGTGCATACTTATTTAACAGATGGTTCTTTCTATATATTTTATTTTAGGGACTCTTTTTTTCTATATAATTACTTATTTAGGAAATTCCGATTCCTTCACTGGTTTATTATGTATATCAATCAATTGGGAAAGATATTATTTCTCTTAGGTGAGCCTTATTTGGCTGCATAAGTTCAGAGATCACAATTATGGAGTATTTCACAGTTAAAGTTCGTATTTATTAATGTACTGATGTACGACTGGATACTTACTATACATATAATACATAGTAGGTTTAAACAATTGACGCATTGGTCTTGCATACATACAAATATGTATATATATATATGTGGAATATGTATAAGTGTGTGATTTTCCTTACTATGGGGCTTATTGGTGGTAATTTTGTAATTGAAACGGCGACGTGAAGAGGTCTGTCTCACTATATACGAGTATGTGACTTACCTCACTCACTCTTTAGATCTATCTCACTATCGCTTGCGATGACAACAACGATGAGATTTGATTTGAGGTTCCTACTGTTAATAGATTTAATCAAGAAATAGCATGGCTCAGCTTGGCTTGACTTGACTGACGATTTGTTTACTACTTGTCTCTGGTCCAGTCTAGTCTATGCACTTGTTGTTTTGATTGAGGGCGTTGAGCAGTTGTAGAAATTCTGGAATGTTCTGGATAATTGACTTTCCTTTATTATACTAAGAATATTATAAATGTAGTATTGTATATTCTTTCTTATTGTTGTTCATTTGCATAGAAATTTACAATATTTTATATTTTATTAACGTTTAGTTTGTTTACATCTATGTATTTGTCTCTTGTTTTGTTTTCTGTTTTTTTCTTTTCTCAATGAACTAAGTAATGCGATAAGCACAGTCAATTTAAAGAAGGTTAATTATAATGGAATTTTTTAAGTTGAACTAGAAGCTAGATTAAATTAACTTAGGTTTTGTTGCGTTTTAAAAGTTTGATGAACTAAAACGTTTACTTCAATTAATTTAATACAGACATATAAACAAGAAAATTCTCATATCATAATAAATTTCTAGAAATTGTTCAATATACAAGTATTCTATTAAGAGATCTATCTTCCTGGGTTCCCTACTGTGCGGCTTTCATTTTAATCTAAGCTACTGAAAACAAAAAACTACAGATCACAAAGACTTTCAAATTTAAGGGCAAAATGGGGAACAAGTCTTTTGGTGCACAATTTTTATTGGTGTGAGATATTTTTGGACTCTGACAGGAATACAGTAGGCAAATGAGCCAGACTCTGACAAACATATGAACTCTTACACATCAACAAGAAGAGGATTCGATTCATGAGGAAAATCTTACCAGTCTTAGTCTTAAGGCTAATGGCTGACTGTAGAAAACTTGTCTCTGGAGAACCTGGGTTCTTTTGTTGATTTTTCGGGTTTGTTTTTCAACTCTTTCAATTTGATATATTTACTATAAGATCCCGTCGTAATTATATTTACCACCTACAAATTATTCCTTCGTTGTTATTCTTTCTTTAATATTTTGCTTAGAAATTTTTGATGAATTTTAAAAGAGTTTCTCTCTTCAATACATTTTATTTTAAATTAATTCACTTTGATGAAAACTTCCGTCATCCAAAATATTTTGGTAGCAGCATCGATGTTGTCATAGCTGTGCCCCTGTGGAGTTTTAACAAATTACGAATCTAAAAAACAAGACATTAAAAGAAGAAGATGATGAGAATAGGAAAATATGTAAAAATACCATAATAAGGCGGCTTCATTTATGATGTTCATTCAATCCAATTGGCAACTTTTGTTTTGTTGCCAAAATTTTTTATCTATTTTGTATCTTATATCTTGGGCGTGTGGCATTCGTGGCTCATTTGTAATTAAAGTGTTTAATCTTTTATGATATTGCAAAAACAGAAGAAAAACAACTGACAATTTAAAAGCTGAAAACGATTTTTTTTTTATGTCCGGTAACTTCAATTTGTATACACTGTTTTTTTTTTTTAATTAGTTTCGTGCCCTCATAGGTTAAATTGTGATATAAAAAAATGTTTACATAATTTTTTTTTTTTGGTTTTGTAAATTTGAATTTTATTTAAAAAGAAAAAAAAAATTACTTTTTATGAGATCCAGACAAATAATTATAATAATTACATAAATGATCTTGACAATTTCGACTTTTTTGAAATGAATTTTTAATTTAAAGAACTTGAATAAGTTCAATTTAAAAGACACATTCAAAAATGTCTTGATTGGGGCTTTTATTACTTGATTCTTTTTGTCAATTTACGAATTTAATCAAATTATGTTGAATTAAAGCTACTTACTTTCACACTTGGCATGGAGGTGGAAATCTGCTAAAGATACTGTATGTACGATTCATTGTCATATTGTCAATGCCTACGTACTAAGCCCACCCACCCCTTGCAGTACGTCAAATGCGGAAAAGTTGCTAAATATTATTTCGTGGGGCGGTTAGCAAACTTTGTTCTCTTCAACAACGTCTGCGAATTTCGTCTAACGTTCTCTAGATGACGCAGTTCTAACTGGATAGAAAATGCTATCATGTGGGGAATCTACTTGAACAGGAACAGGAAACCACCGACAACGACATGCTCTGCGTCCTCAGGTTTGTCACACAGTGGGCAGCTTGGTGTGCTATCGTGCCACCTGTATCCGCCAGGGCCAGACGAACTTGTTTAATCCGTAATTTGTCTCATTCATTTTGCAATGTCCGGTAAAAGCCTGATGGTCCATCTACCATTCTTAGCGTTTTGCCATCTATTTTATTTAAATTAAATGTCAAATGTGTGTAGTGTGTATGTGAACATACTTGAAATTCCAGTGATGTTAGTGTAAAGTGATCAAATATTTGAATAGTCTGAACGTAGCTTTAGCCTTATCATACATAGTTTAATATACTTAGAAAAATAATTAAAATAATGATTTTTGAAAATATCAAAGGAACTGATATGAGATCCTTAAGAGTTAAAAAATTTAGACAAATTCAAATGTCACTTAGTAGTAACCGATTATTTTGTTTTAAGATACTTTTGATATAATAATCACTTTAAATTTTAGTTATCAACAACAATAACAACCAAGATGCTGTTGCAAATCGTATATGAATTCATTTGTGAAACCTATGATTCATTGAAAAAATGGATTTGTAATTCCAATTTTAATGAAACCCATTTGGCACGAGGACTAGCACTGAATGCATTTGTATGTATTATGTTATTTACTTACTTGCAATATAAGAAGACTGTAAATGAGAACAAACTACGGGAACTTGCGGAATTTGAGGAACTTCAGAAAATTGTTTTCGATTTTAACAAACCTAAGAAACCTGATACCAACAACGATGATGTGGCGGAAATATAAATTAGTGGTATGTTTTTGTAAATGTTATATTAAAAGAATTAATCTAACAAAACGTAAAAATTTTTTTCCGTGCTTAATTTTTAGAGGAGATATGAAGAGAAATGATGAAATTATAAAAGTTTGTATATATAATCTTTGCAATATGTGTATTTTATATCCTTCACATTAAGAATGCTTTAATGTTATACAATATAAAATAGTAAGTAATATTGTAAATCAATATATCATCATGAGATTAGATCTAGGCCACTTTTTAATACAAAGCTTATGATTCTGTTTCTAACCTAAGAGATACCCATTTTTTTTTTTTCTTTTGATAAACATTTTTTAATTTCGTTTTTCGAGCAAAAATTCACCATTATTTATTTATTTTAAAATTTTATCTTTTTAAATTAATTTTTCTTTGATCTATTGGGAGTACAAATTAATTCGGTCCGTTTTTTTGTGTTCAAATAAGTGTCTTTTTATTGTAAAAAAGTAAAAAATACATCATTCAAAGTATGTTCCGTCGGAAGCGACTACTTTTTCCCATCACTCTGGTAATTTTCGAATAACATCTCTAAAAAATGAGAACACTCTGGCCTCGATCCAATCATTGGGGCCATTTCTCGATTTCTTCAAAAGACCCGAACCGGAGACTCCCCAAATCGTTTTGCATCCGTCGAAAAAGCTAGTAGTCGGAAGGAGCAAGGTGTGGAGAATACGGCGGGTGTGGTAAGACCTCCCATTTCAGAGTTTCCAGGTAATTTTTGACCATTACAGCTACGTGGGGCCGAGATTTGTCATGTTGCAAAATCACCTTGTCATGCCTTTCGGCCGTTTCTGGCCAAACAACAAATTTCTTAAAAATTATTTAATGAGACAAGATGAACTATAAATTCCATAACAGCCGCAAACAAGATCAGTGACAACATGATCCATGAAATCAAACTAAAAATTAGATTAAGGAAGAAGGAAAGCTAGTCTCGTGATCTGGTCACTGGGGCCTTAAGTTTGCTGATTGTGACATAATATTATACTGTAAATTAATGTGAAGGGTATATAAAGATCGGAAAAATCGATTTTAATAAAAATTTCATCTTATATTTATTTATATTTTTCTTCATTCATTAATTTTTTCATTTTAGAGCTACAATCAACTACAAAATGGCAACAACTTAACACTTATAGTTCATTTAACGACACTGATTATTTAAAATTATATTCACACTTTGATTGTTCGTACACCTCCAAAGTGAATAGCTACATTTATACTAAATTTATATATATAAATGTATATATGCACTCTGGAGTATTCTCTGAATCAGAGATTTTTTACAATAAGTTTCTCAACGCATTTGATTGTTTACCGGCGAAATACTGCTCATTCTGATTATGATCAACATCATCCATCGGCTTCATCATCGTTTTAAGTGAGAGTTGAACGCGCTCAATTGACATTACAATAAATACTACTACTACTAATACAAAAATAGAGAAATAAGATACAACATACAGAGGCATACAGAGGCATATAATATAATGGTTATATTCTACATATGGTAGTACAACAGTCGATTTTCTGCTACAATTTTACTTATATTTATTTTACTGTACTACTACTACATACTTTTAATGTATTTATATACCGTGCTCTTTTTAGGTTTTCAAATGAATTGTAAATGATTTTTATTAAAATTTCCGCTAAACTAAACTTTATTATAGAGACACTACTAGTGTCTCTTGTTTATTATTGTATTTGTCATATATTATATTAGGAGGTATACGAAATATTTATACTAAGTATGTGTATTTGAAGAAAAATATTTTAAAATATTGTGTCGCGCGCCACCTTATTAAGGAAAAATTTATTGGATTATATGCAAATCTTGAAGTAAAAAATTCTATAAGCAACTTAATGAATCATAAATAGAATATTTATGTAAAATTGAATTAAATTTACTTATTACACCTTTCAAGAATATTAGCATTTACCGGGATCTTTAAATCTCCATGACATCATAGGAAATTGGTATGTTTCATGTAGTGGTGTATGAGGTTCAGCGCAATACAATGATATATTAATTTTGAAGCCAATTTTAGTTGTACAAACGAAAGTTTTCGAAACTATTACTTATTATATTCCAATTTCATGTTCTGGGATCTTTAGATCTCGATGATATCAAACAGAATCGAATTCCCACCGGAAACACATGCTAACTTTTAAGGCCTTAACCAGTGATTTTGCCATAGGTTTGTTGGACTCCTGTATTATTATTATTATTCTTATTTATTGTTCCTTAAACCAGAGCATACTAGCGGAACGATTACATGGTATACAATATTTTTCAAACTAGTAGAATATCCATTTCAGTTGCTTCTTAAAATATTTTCCTGAAAAATGTATATCTGAATTGGACATTATCTTATAAAGTGTTAAAGGTTTCTTGATTTTTTGATTAAAAAGAGAGCATTATTTTATTTGCAGTCGAAGGCCTAGTAGCTAGTGCTATTTTGTCAATTATTGGTTATAGTATTATTTTAAAAATGTATTATAATTAATTTTAATAAATAAAAAAAAAAAAAATAAAAATAATTTTATTTGCCCCTATTTGGATTCTATAAATGTTGGCATTTAATTAATGTCGCATCCTGTTTTAAGTATCTATGTTATCTCATTCAAAATTAAAATTGGAACCAAGATGCTTATAGAAAATCTACTTGACTAAAAAGTTTGATCTACATACGTTTCTTTCTTTAATTGTTCCAGACCTTTGATCTATTAAGTTTACTTCCTTTATTCAAAAAATGTTCTTCCCAAGTGGTAATCTTTGGTTCCATGCCTTTTTCTATCGTATTGCATAAGTTGGTGTGAAACTTGGCAATTTTAAAACTTTTTAAATAAAATATCCTTGCATTTTATCCACATGAACCATATACAATTGTATAGCCCTGCTTACTGTCTTTCCATTTACAATAGAACTCAAATGAATCTCAGGTTTACTTGAAAAATTATTCCAAACTAAGTTTTGGAGTAAACACAATTTCTAGATAGTCATACAGAGAAGCAATTTTTATCAAATCGCCCCTAAAGAACCATTTCTCTTTTTCGGCCAATCTACATCCTTTCCCCTGAAAATCATCATTTCAGACTTACTTAAGTTAACTTTTAAATTCCACTTACTTCAATACTTTTCGAGATCATACCTATCATATGTGTACATTACATGGTCTACATATCATCTGATAGAATCACAATATCGTCCGCAATTAGAAGTATGTGTCCTCAATAGCAACACGATTCCCTTAGTACTCATGTAAGTCATTTAAATAGAGGGTAAATAACAATGAAGACAATAAACAATCTTGTTTGACTTATGAAATTGCCTCACACTTATCTGAATTCCTCACCTGTCCAAAGTGTAGATTTTGTTTTGTTATAGTCTTCAGCCACGAATCTTACTATTTTTGTAAATACTCCTATTTCTCGTAATTTACAAAGTAAAGACTTACGGGATAACTTATCGCACGATGCTTTAAAATCGAGAAAAAAAAGCGTAGTTTTTCATAAAAGAATTAAGATTGTATATACTTGTTTATGAACAGTTGAATCCCCTTTTCTGAAACCTACTTGAAATTCACTTAGAACATTTCACTTTTCTACCCAGTTATAAAGTCTCATATTTACTTCTCATATCATAACTTTTGTAATACAATTCATTAACGAAATTCCGTGGTAATTATTAGAAAAGGTGGGGTCTTCCTTTTTGAAAATTGGGCAGATTATAGACTTTGCAAAAGCTTTTGATTCCAAAATATACATTAAGGTAATCCTATTTTCACCAGGAGCCTTATTTTCTTCAGTTTATTCTAATACCTCTGCTATTGTTATTCGAGCATCCACATCTTCATCCTCATTTAGACGCTATGCATTTGGAACATTTTGTGATATTTGCTAGGAATTTAGAAGATGGTTGAAATACTCCCTAATATCGATTTGCAATTATGTATTTCTCAACTGCTTAACTAGTGTCCACCAATCCTTCCCATCCCTTACCACAATTCTAATGTTCTCATTTAAACCTTCGGTTTGTGATTAAGTAGTTTTCTTTATTCTATATAAGTACTAGGACATTTATACTTGTCATCCTGTATATCAGTATAATAACCGACTAAACAAGAGTCTCCAGCTAGTCCAACATTTCAGGTTTTGTATCATTGGAAGTTAACCTAATATCAAAACTGTTCAAACTACAGTTCACCGAGTGCTTCATGAAGCGACTTGAGGCTCATCGCATAGTTATAGATTTTAGTAGATACACTTTCTGACTTAGATTGGATCTACTCGTACCTTTCAGGTTTTCTATAAATTTTTAGTTTTCAAAAACTTAATGAAATTTCTTTGAATTGTTGGAAATAAAATACTATATAATCTCAATGTGGAGTTGGTGATTCTTTTGAAAATAAAGAAATAGAAACAGTTATTTGTCACTCAAAGATTGCAGCTGGCATCAAAAGAATTTATCCAAAATCAACAACCTCTGAGGTCACATAAGAATGGAAAATATCCTGTAACCTCTAAAACAAAAATCATGTTTTTCGATTTGTATTTGTAAAAAGATTTATATTTCCTTCAAGGAAAACTAAAAATAAAATTCAAACAAGCGAGAAACTTAACAAGACACAAAATATGAAAAATCTTTCAAAGAAACATAAAATAAATTTAAAAAAAAAACAAAAAGACAAATAACAAAAACAAAAAAAATTAATTAACAGGTGTATAAACAAACAGGAAAATCCCCTTGTCCAGAGTTAAGACAAATAAAGAAAATCTTCACATATTTTTCCGAATTTTACCGCCATAAACCATTGTATTGTATTATAAGATACGCGAAAAATGTAGTTGTTGCTAGAGATTTACAGGGAGAAAAATAAGAAAATAATGGAAAAGAAGAAAAGACAGAAAAATCAATGCCAACGACGGCACTGAAAACATAATTAGGCTTAATTTCAATGATGTTAACAGGTGCTGAAATAAGAGGGCATAAACCAATAGAAAGAGAGAGAGAGAGAGAGATTGAGAGAGACGAGAGAGTTAAGTGTTCGCATGAGCATAGTGCGTACGATCAACATTTTTTCTAGCATGCTATAATTTTTATACTCATTCGATTGCATTAACTCGTAGAGCTTGGTTGTTTTGTCGTTTCGTTTGAAATGTTTTATTATTGTATTTTCTCTGATTTACTTCATTTTCTATTTGGTGCTTTCTCATCGAAATGAGAAATAAAAAGAACTTTCTTCAGCGAAAATTTCTGTTGTACAAAATAAAGAAACACAATAGCATGTAAATAAATAGCATGCGATACACTGTTCACTTTGGTTTCATTTGCGCTCGCGCACAATTGTTAAATAATTTAAAAGAATTTATTTAATAAAGTAATCAACAATAAAGTCTAATTTGCGAAACCAACAAACCAAAGCATCACTATAAATATTTAATTTTTGTATCTTTTTTTTTTCGAGATAAATTTAAAAAAAAACTATAGAGGAGAAAAAACAATTTTTTGAATTTAACGTAAATCAACGTCTTCGTGTTCGGTTGCATGTATCTTCGTGAAGCTGCGCAATGTCTTCGTTACGTTGTTCGCCTTTGGTCGCTTCGTCTGCGCCATTTGCTTTCTTTCAAGTGATTTCAGTTTGGCTGTGTGCATTTTCTTCTTCTCGCTAGTTTTCCAGTCATCATTCGAATTCTGACTATTGGACAGAGCACAGTCATGCACGCACGCCGTTCCGTTCAACCGTTTTCAATACAATAATTAAAAATTTTAGTAAATTTACGAAAGTGCGTGAGTGAGTTTTCTTGAGCGGTTTGGACTTCGCGGTGACGACATCGTCAGTAGCCTCGTGTGTGCAAATATATTGTAAATTCTATTAAATGTATTTATAATAAAAAATAATTATAATGAAACAAATTTATATATAAGTTTAATGTAAAAAAAAAAAATGGCGACTTCTTTACAAAAATGTTTGTTATAACATAAAATTAAACAACATCGAAGAAATGATTAAATAAATAAAATAAATTTTTTTCTTGTGATAACAAATAAAATAATTAAATCCAAGTGCAATCGATTAATTGTGTGAAAAGTGCTTTAAGCAATCAAATTAATTAGTTTTAGAAAAATTGTATCAATTCCAACAAAAACTCAATCAATCAAAAGGGGATTCCATATTCTTTTGGAGTTTACTTAGTTTACTTTTTGAATATTTTTTTATATATTTTACTTATTAAATAAAAAAAAAAAAGAAAAGAAAATTCAAATACATAAATTCAAGGTAAGTGATGAATAAAATATAAAAATAGTAATACATATACAAATAATTTATTTATTAAAAAAATAAATTAAGAGACATATAAAAAATCGTTTCACCAAACGAAAGAAATTTTAATATAAAATAATATTATAAGTGGAGAACTTGTGATCATCGTAAAGTTTAATATGATCATTTATGCAAAAACTTTAGATGTCTTTCTCATTAAATTTATGTGGTGCACCCATTTTTGTATATGCCATGATATTTTAATTAATCAATCAAGTTCGAATTTATTGTTAAAGTCACTTCATATACTTCTATTATATGGTACATATTTCTAAAGATCATATAAGGGATCCCATAATCCCTGATTTGAAAAGATCTTTTGTCTGTTGTTGTGCAATTCCCAATTTGTAATATTCTTGCAAAAGAATTTACACACATATGTTTGGCACTACATTAGAAGCATATGGCGCATGCTAAACGGCCTTAAGTTAAAGACCAATTGCTGCTATTCAAACAATGATTCTTATGCAATTATCTAATTAAAGATTGAACCAAATAAAAACCCGATTAGTTGGTTTATATGAAATTTACTTATTTCATGCGATTAGATCCAATTAAAATAAAAATTACAACACTTAAGCTTAACTTAAGATATAAAAGCGACAAAAAAGAGATTAAAATTTAATGGAAAGAACTTAAATATTATTAAGCGAAACTATAAAGAGTATTTGGAAAGTCATTTGATGTTAACCTGTTTAGATAAAAATGGTGTCGAGCATAGAAAAATCCTTTGTGATATGATGAAAGAATATCAATAAACTCATTGACATAAATTCTATTAAATTTTATAGTCTATACAAATCTCACTTCTATTACTTTTCAAAGGAAATGAATAGCAATTGATAAAAAAAAAAAAATACCGATGCTCAATATCATAGAATGTATCGAAACGTGAACCACCCTTAAAAATGAGCAAAGGGTGAGTGAACAAAACAATATGACGCAGTTATCAGAGTCAAAGTCAAAAACTCATTGTCAAAGGAAACACGCAGTTTAGTATATACAACATTTTGTTTATTTATCAGTAATATATTTAAGGGTCGCAGTTCAATATGTTGACTTGTAGATTTTGCAAAACCATTGAACTAACTGTGAAGAAACCATATGACAAGGTGCATAATAAGGCGTTCCAAAAAATCCCCCCCAAAGGCGAATAAAACCAAAAACTCAAACACATAAAAGTAATAATAATAATAATAATAATGATGATTATGATGGTGATTATGATGATGGTTTATAGCAAACATTAACCAACATCTCATTCAGCGAAAACTCATTTTCATATGTTTGCATTTCGTGAACGAAAGAAATCCAACAGCAATAACAACATAAAACAATAAAAAAAAAAACCTCCAAAACACGCGATTATATAAAAAAAATGATCCAATATGTATGAACCGAACCGATCCGTTCCGATCCGATCCGGTTTCTGAAATCGTCTACATCGTCACCGTTAACAATGTCGCTTGTAATCATTGCTAACGGCGATTTTTATAATGAAGTTTATTTCCATTTTTACTCAACTGTCTGTCATGACTCCAATGACTCGTACGTATATCATTAGGGAATTGTCAACAAAATAAATATTGTATGGAGTAAGTAGTACCAAAGCAAAAAAAAAAAACCAAGAGGTTCATCACATCATAATTTATGCTTTCAAGTATCTTGAAACAAATAAACCAAAAATGAATATGGAAATGAAAAAGATTGAATACAAAAAAAAAAAAACCAAAAAACCAAATCAACGAAAGTTCAATCGCTTGCATGAGATTAACCCAGAGAAATAAAACCGGTTAATGTATTATAGCTTAAACCATAACATAACGATCGGTTGTAATTATATGTTCAAGGCCGCTGGTAAAAGACTCGAAAGGCTTTTGCCCATAAAACGCATGTTAATCCATTTGAAAGTTTATCTTTACGGTTCATAGTTGACGAATTACTATAAACTTAGATGGAATTTAATTTAGGTTAATTCAAAAAATAAAAGTAGATAGAATTAGTTCGCCTTATTCAAACATTCTCCTCTAAGGTTCTTCAGGTAGAGTTTCTTTCTTGCCTACTAATTATTTGATCTTTCATTTTTATGATTTTCGTTTATTCCATCTTCCATTCAATCGACTTAATCTCTACATCTCTACATTGCCTCCTATAGCACATAGAAAGAAGGCGAGGTGTGTAAATTTACTATTGTACATCATGCTGAGAGTGTGAAGAATGCATTCAGATCCCAATTGGTTATGGTTGCTTTAAAGATTTTATTTTCCAACCTTTCACTTGTACTTTTAAGATCTTTCTTTAACAGCAGGTAGCCGAAACAATAGAATCCTGGAAAATTTTATATGATGCACTCTAATAGATTTTGTTCTATGAGTTTTATTATTGTACCTTCAACAGAGGAGGTTGAAGGTTACAAACATTTTTTTAACCCTTTTAAGTTTTTTTTAAAAATACATAAAACAAAATACAAAACAAAAAAATATGTTTAAACAAATATGAAAAAAGTCATAAAATCTAAGATAATTTTAGGTAGCTTAACACTAAACAGTGAAACGCTACTTAAACACACATTTCTGAATGAACTGGCTGACTGACTGACTGACTGCCGGACAATTGTTTCAAAGTTGCTAATTTTAAAAGCAAAGCATTGAAAATTACATGCCAAATATTGACAATGTGACAATGTGTGATAGTCAATAGGCCTCAAATGAACTGAAATAAACTAAAAAATGGAAACACTAATGACGCTTTTAAACAAACTTTTATTCAAGTGTCAAATCTCCAAGTGAAGTGACGCGAAAGTGAAATCGATTTATGATCAAACATTAATTACGTCGTTGAATGAAAAGAAAAAGAAAATAAATAAAAAAAAAAAAATACAATAACACAAAAATATCCCCAAATATACTTAATTACATCAATAATATAAACCAAAAAAAAAAAAAAAGATGAAGAAACATACAAAAACTTGATGGCGTGCGCATGCGCAAATTTTTTGTGTCATGTCGCCAAATGTGTGTGAAAGTGAATAAAATAAAATACAATAAAATTGAGGAGATTCACGAAAATCTGTGTTGCCAGATGTGTTCAAAAGTTTATCAAACTATTTGGTATTGGAAACACATAGAGGATTTTCATAAAATACAAATTTTAATTAAATAAAAATGTCTTTTAAATTCAACTGAAAATTACCCAAAGGATGCTTTCGCTATTACTGACCGAGCATGATAAAGTTTACCGTTCCCTTTAAAAGGCAAAATTATAAGAAAGAGGCTACCAGGGAGGGTAGTATTTCATCCTTAAATATGCCTATTTATAAATTAAGCTTCATACGATGACCTTAAAATTCTAATTTTACCAATGAAATATGTGTAAGGTGGTGAGATCAGAACTGAAAGTAAAGTGTTCCTGAGAAGAGAAATGAACTCTTCATATGACTTCTAGTAATTGGAAATCATCAACTTATACTATACTTAATGGATATTTAGAGTTCTATAAATCGCAAATTCAAGAAAATTTTGAATGAAAATTTGATAAGAAAGGTTAAGAAATGATTAAATGAAATGACCAAAAATATATTAACATTTTTAAGGGATTGCCAGCAAAGTAATTACAAATATCAACATTTATAGTAAAGTTTAAGATTGTAGATGCAATTCCACATTTTCCTAGATCCAAAGAAATCCAATATTTAATTATTTTTGATTAATTTGAAATATTTAAATGATTGACCTTATGTATTGGGAGTACAAATTATTTCGTTCCGTTTTTTGTGTTCAAAAAAGTGTTTTTTATTGAAAAATACATCATTCAAAGTATTGTCCGCCGGAAGCGACTACTTTTTCCTCTCTCTCTGGTAATTTTCGAATACCATCTCTAAAAAATGAGTCCTCTCTGGCCTCGATCCAATCATTGAGCCATTTTACGATTTCTTTAAAAGACCCGAACCGGAGACCCCACAAATCGTTTTGCATCCGTCGAAAAAGCTAGTAGTCGGAAGGAGTGGGGTAAGACTCCCCATTTCAGCGTTTCCAGGTAATTTTTGACCGTTACAGCTACGTGGGGCCGAGTGCTGTCACGTTGCAAAATCACCTTGTCATGCCTTTCGGCCGTTTCTGGCCGTTTTTTACGCAATGCACGGCTCAAAAGCATTAGTTGTAGTCGATAACGTTCCGCATTAATGGCTTCGTTTGGTTCCACCATATGCAGAGCATGACCTTTGAACCGTAGATGTTTTGCTTTGGCGTCGATGTAGACGATGATGGAACGGGTTCACCAGGCTTGGCATAGTATTTTTTCTTCTTGGGGTTAATAGAATTTCTTTAAGTTAAAAATAAACATTCTCAATCTGGTAACACTAAGCCACATTGACATATTTGGACCATACCATCATCATCATCATCATCATCATCTTCAACTTTATCATCATCAACTATAACAACGGCAACAAGTAACAGTAACAGAAACAGCAACAGCAACAAGTAATCACATGTGAGAGTATGCACTTTCTTTTTTTCTTTCTTAACTTTTTCATACTGCCATTTTTCTATTCCGCTCTATACAAGGCCTTCTTCTTCTTTCTTTCTTCTTATTTTATTTCATTTTTTTCTTTCTTTTTATTTTTTATTTTTTTTTTTTTTTGGTACTTTAAATTATCTTCTTTTCTTTCTGTTCATGCATTTATGCCGCAATTTTATTGTTTCAAACGCATTCATCCCAATACTTGAGTCATACACATGTGTGATATTTGATTTTTGTTGTTGTAGTATCTTTGTATCTTTTTATCTACAATACTACATTTCAACATTGAGACTTAATGGTTTTTTATAGACATAGACATAGACCATTCCATTCCATTGCCTGTTTACCCGTTTCCCCGTTTCCCCGATGACTCTGTCAATCTAACAATTTATTAACTTATGTTTCTATTTTGAAAGTTATGTAGAATAGTTTTTATGTTTTTCTTCTTTTTGTTTTTCTCCCTTTCTTATAATTATTTTTTCTAATTTTCTTTAGTGTTTACGATAATTCTTGAGTTAAATTGAAAGTGATAATTTCTAGGTTTATGAGAGTAAAAGTTGTTAGAAAAAGCTAACATCAATGAATGAGGTTAGTTAAAAAATATGTACTTAAGTTTTTTTTAAACACATTTATTGAATTTTACAAATTAATTCATTGATAAAATATAAATAAAGATGGTGATGATGCAAAATGTTTACATGTTACAAGTAAATCAATAAATTATAAAATTAATGGTAGAAAAAAAATTGCAAATATAAACCAGAAAATGAAATAAGAAATCCCAATATATTCGAGTTCACCATCATCATTTTTTTTTTTCTTTCTGTTTTTGCCAATTTATAAATTCAACAAAACTTTCACTTTTGCGTTCGCGTTCGCGTTCGCGTGAAGAAAAGGCGGTGGCGGTGTTGGCGATGGGGGTTCATTACTAGGGAGGGGAATAAGATGAAGAATTTACAAAAAATAAAAATACATACATGCGAAAATTACAAAACGTAAAAAATATGAAATAACATAATAATATTTAAACAAAATGCTTATATTGTAACATGATTTTCAATCAAAAATTATGCAAAATGAATACACTCAAGTAATTAAATTGTTAACACATTCATGTTAAATGTTAATAAAAATAAATATTACGATTGTGTATATTTACTACAAGTTACATTATCAATCATGGTGATAAGTATAAAAAAATTTTCAAATTATTAAGATTATTTATAAGGAAAAAAAAAATACCAGTAGAAAATTACAAAATTTATATCAAGGATCCGAGCTAATTGATCCTTGATTATTGACAATAACGCCAGGAGTCTTTTAACCTTAACCCATAACCATCAACTTAGTATATTTTATACAAATTATATTTCCTCGTACCTTAAAGGATACAACTAAGGAATGAGGATACAATCTTAATCAAGAAGTTGAAATGCTTTAAACTTTTTATCTAAAAATTGCAACAAAGATTGTGAAAGTGTTGCGACGTTATGTTCACTCGAATCTAGACAGTTGTTTTCAATTTATTGTATTGTACATTAGAAATCATTTCATATGGTTGATGGTGTTTTTTTTTTTTTGTTTGAAAGAAATCTACATATAAGGAAAATTATGTTCTGTGCAAAAAATTCAGTTTTATTGTACATCTTGTGGCAAGAAAAAGGAGGAAGGTTTAGAGCAATGAGTTCATATTTCTTTAATAAACTTATTTAAACTGAAAAACATGGACATCAAGTGTCTTTTGTGGCTCCTTAACTTTGGATGCCTGTGGCAACACAATGGGACTATAATGATCTAAGTGAACAGGTTTTTTATGTGCGACCATAACTATTTTTCATAAGGGACTTAATTATGAATCATCACAACAAAATTCGACTGATGTGGATACCTGGCCATGTAGGAATAACAGGTAACGAACAAGCTGACGCTGCAGCGAAATCTGCAACACGAGCTCCACTTCTACTCCACAACACGTCTAATAAAGATGACATCAAGAACCTGGTAAACAACACAACAGCAGAGAAATTGAATGCAATATGGAACGAATACTCCCACTTTTATAAACAAATAAATCCAACAAGACAAGCACTCAGGATCCCGCCAACTATCAACAGGAAAGAATGTGTATTGTATACCAGATTCAGACTAGGCCACACAAAGTTTTCACATGAACATCTTTTCAACAAGACACCAGTACCAACTTGCAATTTTTGCAACTCAGGTACACTAAGTGTGGGCCATCTCACTGACAACTGCAGTCGAGTCCAATCCCTGTGTAACTCCCTTCACATCCCTCCACTTCGCCATTTACTTACAGAAGCCAGTCAAATTAACTTAAAAAATTTCATATTACTAATAAATAAATTAAATCTAAATCATTTAGTCTAAGTATGTTAATATTGTAAATAACAAAAAAAAAAAAAGATTCTGATCTCATCTAGCTCAAGGCCTTTGTTGCTTCAGCTTTAATATTGTATTTTAGAATTAAGTTTTCTATTGTACAATAAATAAATAAATAAATAAATTTTTCATAAGGGCCGCTTTATGTATTAAACAGATACTTACACTTAAGAAATAGAAGAAATAATAGAAAACAGGTAGAATTCTTCCACCTTTACCTTAATAACTGAGAAAAGATCTACATTTTATTGATAAAAATTTCCATAGTTACGAGTATTAAATATAGAAAGAACTTGAAAAATTGATCGAAGAAGGGTTCAATTTTAATGAAACAGACAATTTCTTTTGTCGAGAATAGACCTTAAATATTATGGTATAAAAATGTGTAATTAATAATAAAAATGTAAGCTGTAAAAAGTGTTTACATACAAAACTGTACATCTTATTATCGTTATGAATTAAGTTAAATTGAATCACTTTATTATACTCTTCACGGAGTGAATAGTAGTATAAGCATGTCATGAAGTTTGTAATAGACAGAAGAAGACATCGGAGACCCTATAAAGTAA
>JBAMAW010001902.1:0-25559 GCA_037043295.1 Amiota minor | reverse complement strand
TCCTGCGACGACAGTGGTGCAACAGGTGACTGGGGCTCCTTGGTAACACTTTAGACGTGGTTCTCTGCGAACGGATACTACAGAGAGTCGGCGGTACGACCGGCAATAATTTTTTCAAACGCGGTAAAGATTATTTTTATCTTTACTAAATCGCACTCGCGCTGTGGCTCCTTTGGAGGCACTTTATCGAATTAATTTACTTTAATTCTATGCGGTGTAATTTGTGATGAATTACTAGAGTATCGCGACGCGTTATCCTTTTATTATTATGGGTCCCTGCTCGGGCGCCAATTAATTTAATTTATATTTAATTTAAAAAAAAAAAAAACAATTTTTTATTTTATTGTTTTATTTCAATTCAAGAGTTGATTAAAAACTAAACTTAAATTCTAACATGTTAGCTTTTTAAAGTACTGGTGCTGGGTGCTGTCACGTCGCTGCTGTAGCTTTGCTGTTGTCGTCGCTTCCGCTGCAGCTAAGGTGTCCTATTTCACTGTGTGTTCCCATGGATGGGCTGTCTGGTAAAATACTCTGATGCAGCGTGCGTGGCAAAAGGTGCATGCATTGGGGCCGTGATTACATGGGCGCATGTGCATGCACTTTTGGTCAACTTCGTCTTTAACTTTCCCACGGATGGAAATACGCTGACGCAGCGCACGTGGCAAAAGGTGCATGCATTGGGGCCGTGATTACCTGGGCGCATGTGCATGCACTTTTGGTCAACTTTGTCTTTAACTTATATATATATATGTATTTCTCACAAAATTATAGATTTCACTATTTTTTTATTTTTTTCCACTATTCACTTTAACTTTAAATGAATTATTTATTATTTTTATTATTTTTACAATGAAAAATCCTTTCCTCTACATTAGCATAATTCCAGACTGTCGTTTAACCCTTATGATGGTTCGTTCGTGCCTTAATGGCTTAGTTTTTTCCAGCTACTGTCTTTATAAAACCCATAATTGTGTGCAGTTGCTAGCTCGTGGCCGAAGAAAGATCAAACCAAGTCTAGTTATTTCGCAAGGAAATAAATATCCTTATTTCTTTAGAGATTTTTCACGCTAATGCCAGCCAATTATGAGTTTTATAAAGACAGTAGCTGGAAAAATCTCTAAAGAAATAAGAAATTTATTTCCCTGTGAAATAACTGGACTTGGTTTGATCTTTCTTAATCAAATGCCAGTTTTATTCTGAAGAACTCTTATGCTAACAGTTTGTTTTATATATTTCTTTCTTACTTCTAGGTAACAATAAATGCTTATGCTGACAAAATATGAGTTCAGTGCATTATGTGTGGGTGTTTTCGACTTTGTTGTCGTTCAATTTTTCTGTTTATTATTTATTGCTTATGCCCTTTTTTACTTAAGAATGTGAAGTGGATGGCATGTGGATGGCATGTGGACAGCATGTGTGTAGAAACGACGTGTGTGGTGATTTCTGGTCATGGAGTTGATGATGCCAAATGGGCAGAGGAGGCGGCAGAGGCAACATGGGTGGTAAAACGCGTATTCTACATTACACTCTAGTAAAATTTAGAAGGAGTATTAATACTAATAAGCATTTCGAGTTTGTACATCAAAAAGTTGTACTGTTCTTCTCGCGTACACATTGTACTAGTTCGATACGTATTGGTTACATAAAGTATGATTACATATTATTCAGTGCATAAAGAAGTGGGAAATGCGATTATAATCAGGCACGTGACTAGTATTCTCGTATATATGTACGTTTTGAGTATAGTTCTAAAAACCTCAAAAATTATGTACATATATAACACAAGCAGCCATGGCCATATTATTTATACATTATATAAGTATTATTTTCGGGGTTTCGTCCCATTTGCAATTGCAGCAATGTAACTTTTTACTTTTGATACTGGTGAGGGAATTTGTTTAAATTGAATATACTCTATTTAGGAATTTTCCAACTTTTGAATATTAATTTATGAGGAATTTTTCGAAATGTTGAATATTTCTTATGATACCCTCTTCCTTAATCTCTAAAAAATTACTAAAATCATTTGTTTCTTGATTTTATTGTGGTTTTGAGAATTTTAGTTCTTATAATTTTTTGTTTGTTTTTTTTTTTTTGTTGTTATATCCCCGATTTTCAGCTCATTCCCGCTATAATGCGAAAGTAATTTGAAAAATATTAAAACTTTAGTTTAAGAAAATTTGGATAGTTTCTTAGTTTAGGTGATATGAAGCTGAAATTTTAAAACTAACATACTAAATTTCAGTCTGTACGTGTATTGTTGCAGCTAAGTTATTTTATGAACGAGTCGTAGGCCCCAGCAGCTAGTTACTCGTTAAAATTAGTATTAAGTTTAATATTATATATTAGATTTAATTATGATAAATAAATAAATATTTTATGAAACATCTATTACACAAAAAAGGCAAGATCAAACAAGACTGAATTAATTAATTATGTATTATGAATTTGCTGTTTAGAGAGTCTTTTCATAATCCTAGAATTATACAAAAAGTACAGGGAACAGAAAACGTGCACCAACAAACACTGGAACACTGAAAATGTTAAGACTTTGTGAACATTGTAAAATATAAATAATTTTTAAAATATTTCTAATGTTATTATTTCATAATTGAATGTTTTCTTTAATGTGTCTCATATTTTATCATGGATTTTAATTAGATATTATTTTTTGTTGTGCAATATTTTTATTATCTATTATTTTTTTTTAATCATTTTTAATAAATATTTATCGAGCGAATTTCAATTTCTTTTTTCAATTTATTCTTAAAGGTACTTAAGGATGTGAAAACATATTCTAAACTTGCGATTCAACTAAATATTCACAAACGTTTCACACACTTTTTTCAATTCCGCCTATTTGGATCAATATACCATTGAACCAATTAATTCAAATTTATTTAATTGGATGCATTAAGCTCATTCAAACTATCACCATATTCTTGATTAATCGCCAATAAGAACAGAAAGGCCAATGCCAATAAACTCGATCCAAGTAAATCTCCCAATGCCGTTAAATATGGTATCGATGAATTATCTGGATCGACTTTCCATTTCCACATCGCATGCACAATGATATGCGCAATATACAGTAATAACATCACTTGAATTATACTAGCAAACAAATACGCTAGAACAAAGGCCACAGTTACCGTTGATGTTGACATATGAATATAATCGGCAGCAAAAATGAACAAAACATTGCCAGGAATTGACATAGCGATAAGAATTCGTGCGGTCTTAGCATAGGGCACTAAAATAATAAAAAAAAAATGTAATCATTACAATTATCATCAATTGATTAATTACAATCATTCACTATTGGTACTTACCACCCTTAAAGAGAGCAAGCCATGGCCATTCAAAGATCTTTGTATGTGGTGGTATGATGCCAATAATTGAGCTTTGATGAAGCATTGTTGAGATTTTGCTTGCTTGAACTGATACCAAATTACCACCAATACCATTGATGATTGGTTGAAACACAACGAAACCTTTAAAGACTTCAACAGCCGCATCCAAAACAAGACCCCCAAGACTGTGTAGTAAACAAAAAAAAAAAACAAAAACCAATACGTATGAATAGAAAGTTTAATTTATCAAAACAGAAGCAAACAAAATCTTTGTTTGTATTTTTTAAGATAAATAGCATAGGTACAAAAAAAAATCTCTAAATCATATTTTGAGAATGAAGATACACTTTACACTTAAGTTAGTTTTGCACTTCATTGTTAATTGCTTACTTTCAGCATTATGTGTTTTCAAAGTAGTCTAATTGTGAATCATTAATTTAAAGGTATCGTTCGGACATGTACCAGAAAACGAAATCAACCCGATTCCACCCAATTGCATTTCACGCTGTGCCAGAAATCGTTTTTGACGATTTTTAAATACTTGAATCTTTGTGACACGATTTGGTTAAAATCTCCCTTATGTGACGTTATTAAAAAAAATTAAGAACTAAGAACTGTACCTCATTGTTTTCCCCGGTAATCTGCATCTAAATAATTCAACATTACAGTTATTTTAAGTATAACGGCTGAGTGGACGATTTCACCCGAATTATCCATAGGTGAGAATGGGTGATTTCATTTTTCGAACATTGATATTCAAATGAACAGCTGTTTGCGATTTGTTCATTTTACACGTATCGATTTTATTGCGACACTTTTCCTTGTTTCTTTGGTTTTTCTTGGTTGTATTTACAATCGCGAAACAACTATTTTGACATTTCACATCCCTCACTCGATTAAAGCAAAAATACGTCAAAAAAGACAAACAAAAATCACGAGACAGATTATTGCCGCAGAATCACTATAAGCAAAAACCCGACTTCACCAGCACGTGCACAAAATGCATACATTCCAACTTTTATACCTAAATGATATAATTAAAGATTTTCATTGAAGTAATTACTTTCTATATATTTTTAAAACAAATTTAATGTAAAGCATCATAGCTTTGTTATCAACAAGTAAATTTTTTTTAATATACTGTTGCATTAAAGGCAAATATAAATCTTCGAAAATTTTAAAACTTAAATGCGACCAAGTTGGCATTTCCAATATGAAGTGTTTTGGCTAGTTTCATTCGCTTTAATTTGAAGCATAAGAGATTTGTATAAAATGCAAATTTATACTTAAAAACAACTGAAATGTTTAATTCTTTAAATGCATGTTACCGTGGAAAACAATATTCTACAATTGTTGGTACTTTCAGATAAGGGAGAATTTAACTAAATCTCCTCAATAAACACGGAAGATTTCAAATCAACTAAAAGCGAAATCTGTGGCAAATGTGTTACAATTGATGCGAAAGAGAAATCCATGGCAAGATTGATAATAACAATTTTGTTGTCAAGTATTTTTTGGCCCTTTTCGAGTGTTATTTTATTTATAAGAGACTTACCCACTTATACAAAGTGCAGAAAGTACTGGCACCCAACCACTTTTTAATACCGGTCGCGTATATTTGTTTCTCAAAACGATAGCAACCCACATTGGTAATAGTATCAAATAACAAGCAACTACAATGAATGTAATCCATAAGTGTGTCTCTTATTAAATGAAAGTACAAAGAAAAATAATTTTAATTAAGCCAGTAACAATTTACAATAAAATATAGGTTGAGTAATTGAGTTGAGTTTACTTACTTATGTTATCGTAGAGCAAGGAAGCAATAAAGGATAGCAAGCTAATTGAGACAACATCACCGATGGATGCGGCCAATGGTGTTGCCAAATTATCCGGATTTAAACGATATTTTTGTGAGAAAAGAATCACAGCCACTAATACAAAATCTAAAAGTTAATAATAATAATAATTTAAAATACATATGTACATATATACAAGATTATATCTTAATCAACTTATTATGTACTAGCTTAACGCCTCATTGTCATAGCTTTAGACACATTTAGAAAACAGTTTTCGTTTTTTTTTAACTGTCAGTTTCTAAGATAGGCGCTGGGCATTTGTCGGAATGAGCCATATCAAACCACTGGGAGTGGTAGCTCCCTTACAAACCCCGTATAGCTCCCATAGAAACGAAAATTCAAATTTATGTTCCTATTAGAAAAACTTTGTTGTTTTTTCTGTTAAACTGAAATTTACCAATACAAATGTATGACCCATATTCAAAACCGTGTAGATTTCAAGTCCTTAGGATTACTGGATCGTAAAGGTCCCATACAAATATTTCGGTCTCAGTGTTGAAATGCTGTCTGTGCACTGACTATATACTAAACATAAGTCAAATCAAAAACGTTTTCTAGGGGTGCATGAAGAGTATGTCAGTATGTTCGGCATAGGCGAAGTTAACTTTCTTTTTACTTGTTGAATGTGAAAACATTTTTAAGAAGAGTTCTATAGTCATGTTAAAATTAGATGCTGCGTCCCTTTGAAAGCCTATTGGTTTTGCATATACTTTTAATATGTCTCTTGACTTAGAATTCATAGCGCCAAGTAATTTATATATTCTGAAAATAGCGTAATGTACTTAGCTTTTAAAAGCATTTTTATCATTGCGTTCTTACGTCACCAAAAGTGTAAATGATGAGATAATTAGAGTTTATCTTGAGAACGGCTTGACCGATTTGGTTGATCTTTTTTTTTTTTTGTTGTATTCCTTATAAGCCACATTAGAAGCATATAAAAGAAAGTTTTAGGATAATCCACTAGGAAAGTTGGAAATTTGATTGTATTTAGATTTTTATATTAAAATCTTAATAAAGAAGTAAAGTTTACTTTTATGGATTTTTTTATATAATATATATTTATAATATATATAATATATATTTTTTATTTTTTACTTTATTCCTTTTGTTGCTATAATGCTATAACTATTGTAGGCATGTGTAATGACGCACAGAGGTTAGACTGAGTTGTTTACAAACTATTTATGCAGGACGGGATCCTGTTGCCTTGCTACGATTGTACATGATTTCGAAAAAGACAATCGTTTAACTCTTCCCTTGCATGTGGTTGTGCTTTGTTTTTGCTCTTCGCGTCTATTTTAATTCGTTGTTTAAATAAACAGTAAAATCCAACTGAGTCCCAAGAAAAGTTTTCACGCATAAAGTATAGCGATAATACTTATGTACCTAGATTTTGTTGTCATGGATCCCTGTCGTATAAATGCAGTATATATTGTATGTAGTATATATTCTCGTAATTCAAGTGTTTTTGCAGCACTATTTTCACTTTCTTGTCTTGCTATTGATATTTTTCTTCGAATTTTGGTGGTATTATTTTTATTCTGTTTTTTTTTTTTTTTTTTTGTCTTTTTGGTTTTGTGATTTTAAACGATTGATTTGTTTTGAATAAATTATGTATACATCCAATTTGATATATTGTATATAGATATTGTTTCTCATTTTATATTTTAAAAAGTCAGAGACTACTCCTCTCGGCCTAATCTCATAAGAAAATTCATTTGAAATCGTAATGCATTTTAAATATTATTCATTTAAAGCTTATTTCGACGTTGATCTTGCTGTGTATGTGGAGCATTATGACAGTAATGCTACTAACGTAATCATCGAGAAAGACACCTGTTGGCCGTACGACTTTTGCGCATTGACAGTCCATTACTACTTTTATTATTTTTATTTTATTATTCCACTAGTTGTACAATATATATGGCGCTTACTCTATCTTTTACTCTTGCTTATTTACCAAAATTTTTTTAAGTGACCTATACTCCACACCGATATTCCACAGTTCAGTCCACCAGTCAGTTAACTTACCTAATACAAAGCACGAAGATGTTGCTGTAAACATTGCCGATGCTGTCAACAGCATAACATGTTCAAACATGAAGGATCCATTTATTGCTGCACCGACCGAAACGGCGAACATGGCAACCAAAAACGATGCCACCGTTGCTTGGACTTGAACGAGCGCTATATTGCCAACAATCATACGGATAATCTCTTTACGTGAAGTCATATTACCAAGATTAACTTGTGTTGAAAGACGTGACGCTAGGCACATATCCAAATTGCCCTTAAGACCAAGCAATGCCGGCACCAAGATAAACAGTTCACTGACATTCTTGAAGACATACCATTTCTAAATGAAATATAGAATATGAGAATGATAGAAAAATAAATTATGTAAAGACTTAAGTATATATAAATAAAGGGATGTCATTTTCCTGTGGTTGTCATTTTCCAAGCAATTTATGACATCTGCTATTGTTTATTGCAACATGCAAGACGTTTAAATGCACCAACAATTGATGAAGTTGCCATTGCTAGAGTTGGAGAAAATTGGGAATCCCGTGAATAATCAGCTACAGCGTGAGTGTGAAACATACTGCTCATATGATACGCATCGTATTTTGCCGCACTGTAGTAAGTTAGTTGTTACTGCGGCACATGTTGCTTGTGCGGATATAAATGGAAGAATAGCTAATATTAATTAATCAAAGTATAGGCCTTCGTTGGTCTTGTCCTATTTGTCAGTCTATTGCGTTAAAGCGTACTGCTACCAACGATTTGGCGAAAGAGTTCAGGTGCTTGAATGATAAGTTCACTGTTTATGATAAATCTTTCCTTTGAGTTATCGCCAAAAAGAAAACGGCGTCATTCGCCAAAATCAGAAACTTCTTTGAAACACTCTCGTTTGACTCATTTATAATTTTGTTTATAGAAATATGGTTTCATCCAGATGTTCTAAATTCTGAATTGCTTAACAACAATTACTCAACTTTTCGAAAAAAAATCGAATTGATCGCGTTGTAAAGGTTTTATTTATCAATTCTAATTTATTTATGACATGCTCCTATATCCCACCTGCTTCAGCTGATGCTATTTACTTATTACACTTGACAGATATTAAGAAAGTTTTTTCTTTTATCAAAGATATTGACAAGATTTATTAAGATTAATCATGCGAGATTTTAATCTTAAAAAATTTCTTGTACACCCTGTGATAATTGTAACTCCGTTATTTCATCAGTAAGCTGCGAGTTTGTTGACTCATTGCTACTAGCATTAATCGAATTTTAGACTTGGTCTTTACATACAGCATAAATGATATTTCCTTGTTCCGAAGTAATTCTTTTTCCACTCCTGAGGATGCTTATCACCCAACTTTGGAAATGGAAATGTGACAATTAAGTAACGGGACTGAGTATACCACAGTCGTCTGTCTTTAGCTTTAAGAGTGGGGATGGATGGTGAGTGACCTTGATTCCTACTGCGCAGAATCCACTTGATCCCGCCTCTCTGTCTAGTCTAGTTTGCTTTTAAACCTAGTTTGAGTAAAGTGTTGTGTAATAGAAGTGCCGGAAAAATGATTAGTTTAAAAATCGAGCAGCGAATTAATTTAAAATTTCTCGTAAAATTAAAAAAACCTCCAAGTGAGTGTTTTCAATTGCTAAAAAATGTGTTTGGTGATGACTGCATGTCACGTACTAGAATTTTCGAATGGCACAAACGATTTTCTGAGGGCCGGGAAGAAGTTGATGATGAGGAACCGACTGGACGCCCTGTGACATCAAGAATTGCAGAAAACGTTCAAAAAATTAATGAAATTGTTCGGAAAGACAGGCGTTTGAGTCTTCGGATGATATCAGACATGTCGAATGTAGACAGAGAGACAGTGAGAAAAATTTTACATGAAGATCTGAAAATGACAAAAGTGTGTGCCAAAATGGTGCCAAAAAACCTCACTCCCGAAGCAGTTCTTAGCGAAAAAATCAATTACCGTGCTCGAACACCCATCGTATTCACCAGATCTCGCTCCCTGCGACTTCTACCTGTTCCCCAAAATCAAAAGTTTGTTGAAGGGAACACGTTTTGAGTCGGTTGAAGAGGTAAAAGCAAAAACGGCAGACCTGCTAAGGAGTCTAACACTTAGTGACTTTCAGCACTGCTTTAACCAGTGGAAAACTCGCATGCAGCGGTGTATAGATAGGGAAGGGGAGTATGTTGAAGGAGATTAATTGTTATTTGTAATAAGTTTTCAATAAAGTATGTTTTACAGACCAGTCCCGTTACTTAGTTGTCACACCTCGTAAACATCATTCTGAATGGGCTTGGATATCGTTTCAGTAACATACATTAAGACGAATTTTCTCTTTCAAACAAACTGACATCTTTAAGCTTAATTCTTTACTGACTGTTTCAACCAACAACAACGGTGATAAGTTTTTTGAAATGTGTCAGAACGATGATTTCGCTTGAACACTGCTATACTCCGAAATGCCGAAATTTTATATTTGGAATCAATCATCAAAGAAGTTTCAACGACGGAAACAAGTAACTCAGCGCAAGTCTGGTCCTGCACTTTTCTAATTTCCTCATTTCTTTCTTCAATATCACCTGAGCTGAAGGCCTCTGTCGTTATTACTCATATCAAATACTAGGATAAAATTTGTAATTATAATCTTAGTTCTAATAAATAAATAAATGTTCCGCTGTTGAACCAACTACAAAAGTATGTTTTTGATATTCTTATGAAAGTAGTAAATGATGGGACTGGAAGGATTTACTTCTTAGACGCTCCCGGTGGTACAGAAAAAACTTTTTTAACTTCGATGATTTTAGTAACAATCCGCTTACACAATGAAATTGCACTCGCACTTGCTTTATCAGGCATTGCAGCAAGATTGTTGGAAGGCGGGCGAACAGCCCAGTCAGCACTAAAATTGCTGTTGAATATGCAAAGCATCGAAACTCCAATTTGAAATATTTCGGAGAACTCTGTAATGGCGTAGGTTTTGATGTAATGCAAATTGATAGTATGGGATGAGTGCACAATGGCACATAAAAAGAATTTGGATGCATTAGACCAAACCATGGAAAATCTGCGAAACAATGAAACCATATTTGGTGGAGAAATGATTTTGTTAACAGGATATATTCGTCAAATATAGCCTGTAAATTCACGGTCAACGTCACCTGATGAACTTAATGCATGTTTCATCCGTTTTGTAAAAATACTTTAAATTTAAGCAAGAATATGCGTGTCAAGTTGCAAAATGTTCAATCTGGAGAAATATTTTCAAAACAACTCATTGACATAGGTAATGGAAAATTACCTTTAGACGTTTTGACTGGCTGCGTTTCCTTTCCTGACAATTTTTGTCAGTTCACTCTATCAAAAATCGAACTTATTGAAAAGGTACTCCAAGAAAAAAAAAAAAATTAAAATTACAGACATCACATTTGACAACTAACAATACTTAATCTAAGCCAATGCCCTACGCTAAATCAACCGTTGCATCCAAATATCAGATGATCAGGTGATGTGGTGTCAGCTTTCTACTGGTTAACTCAGACAACAGAGGACAAATAGCAACGGACAAGACATAATGCAATAAATGCTAACTCGTAAAACTGGGAACACACAACGGACAAAGAGTAGGGTATCATTAATATAATTCGAGAAGCATCAACATTGGGATGTTGATGTTACAATAATTAGCCGTTAACTTATATACATGAAACGTGTAGTGACTAAACTAACAAGTAATAATACTTTTACATATAATAATAATTTAACAAATTAGTAATCTGTCATTCTATCTGCTGGTGTGTCTGTTTATTTCGTCACCTACAAATGGGACGAGTAGGTTACGATGTAGGGTTTTATTACGGACGTACCAGGGAGCTCCCATAATTGCTCGTAAGGATTTATTTTGCATTTTTTCCAGGTTTTTTATGTGGCATGCCGATGTTGTGCCCTATACTTGAATGCCATAAGTCCATGCGGGTTTTATGATCTGTTTATATTTGAGGACTTTATTATTTGCCGAGAGCTTTTTTTTGTTGTTTAACATACGATGGAGCTGTTTTATCTTTGCAGAACGTTTGGCATGGTTTCTACGAATGTGGTGTGGCCTAGAAATTTTGGTGTCCAGATATACACCCAGTAGCAGTACACGTTTGATTTTGGTATGTGATTTTTGTTGAATGTAACTTCTTGACAATTTCCCCTCCGGAGTGTGAAAATTATGTTTGCACATTTCTCTTGGTTGATAAGGATATTCCACCTCTTTTACCAAATCTCTATGCGGTGTAAATATTCCTGGTTGAGATTGGTAACTTCCTCGGAGCAGCTAGAAGTGGCTAAAACTGCAGTGTCGTCAGAAAAAGTAGCCACACTTACATTTCTTTGGACTGGTCGAGGCATGTCTGATGTGAAGATATTATATCGTATTGGCCCTAGGACACTGCCCTGAGGAACTCCTGTCTTAATGAATCCTTCTTTCGAATATTTTTGAGAATGAAGACAAACTTACTGTCTTCTATAGGATTCAACAATATTCTCCGGCTTTCCAGGTTAGGTTGGATAATGCCCGAAATGTAGCATTGCGTTATATATATTCAGCAGGCACAGGATACCTTTCGGGGGAGGGCTTTTAGTAATCTTCCATCGACTTTGTCTTAGCCCGGCGCTTTTTCCACCTTTGTATTCTTAATTTTCACAATTACTTCAGTAAGAGTAACTGCTTTTATCGGGAAGACCATTTGCAGCGCGGCATCTATAAAAGTTTTCGTGTTGTTTACGTCATTGGGCTCTGCAAGATTGAACGGTGTAAACCTCGCCTGAAAATGATTTGCAAGCGCCTTTTCCTCTTCTGTTCTACACTACTCACCTCTATCATCTTTAATGGGAAGGTTTGGTACTCGCTGACTTTTAATACCCTTCGTTAGTCTCCAAAGGTTGTATTGGGCATTTTTGTCCGCATCTGCTTTTTGCAACATGCTTTCGATTTTTTTTGTGCGCTCACTCTTAAGCAGCTTACTTAGTTTCTTGCTTCCTCTGTTCTAAATTTTTTTATCAACAGGATGATGGCTCCTCAGATACTTCCTACGCAGACGACGTTTTATAGCTAAGAGGTTTACGACTTCATTTGACAGCTTTGGGATACATTGAGGGAGGGAGTTTACTGGGTGACTAGAGGAAGCCAGTATTGCCGCAGCCTTGATGCTTCTGTCCAAAATGCCCACAGCTCCTTAGAGATCTTCAATCGAGCCAATTTCTATGTTTGAGTACAAATTCTGTTCTAGATATCGTGGAAATTTAAAAAGATCGGAGCTATTAGTTAATAGACGATTCCTTTTCCCTCAATTTACAGCTACTGCACTTAGCTGGATGATCAGTGACAGGTGATCAGAATTTAGCTCGTGATAGTTTTTGATATATAGCTGCGTTTGACATATGCCACCAGTGATTGCAAAATCTATAGCGCTATGCGTTCTTTTTGTGTCATTTGGGGAGCAAGTAAGAGATCCAGTAGCTAATATGTCCCAACCACTATTTAGGACGCTATTTACAATAATACCGCAGTACCTCTACAGCATGCTCGGAGGTTACCCCAGAACCGGTGTTTGGCATTCCAGTATCATCAGCATGGTCCTGACTTTATAACTTTTCAGGATCTTCTCTTAATACCTCATCATCACAAGTCAATATTTGGAAGCGGTTCTCACTTACTCATTTTATTCTGGTTGGTTTTATCTCTTTAGAGGTCGACGGCTTGTTACCATTTATTAATTGTTCAGCACCAGAAGTTGGTTTTACTAACTTGCGTGGACCATCAGGTGCTCTCGCAAGCTGAGTTAGTTGGAATAAGCCAAAAAGCTCTAACAGCTTAAAGCTTCGGTTTGTTTCACACGTGTTTATGGTTTACTATTTCATATCTCCGACACTGGTATTTTTTGGTTAATAATCAACTATTATGTTATTTGATAATGATCACTGCACAATTACCAGTACCGTATAATGGATTTTTCTATGGATATATTTTACATAATGACATCAGCAATAGAATAATTGAACACATCTGACTCAACCAAAGCACAAATCAGATTTTTACTCTAAAACACCAAATGGCAGTTATTGTACAAGGAAATAGATCTGTTACTGAGTTCTATCAGGATGATTTTTTCCATTTATATTTAATGCTTGATAGGATAGACTGCCTAGAGTTGTGTGCAGATTATCTCCAAGTGACCAGTCGTAAAAGAGCTCTTGATCATTTATTCGAGGGTTAAATGGAGACTTGTCTCGTTTGTTGTGTGTAAGGAAACCTGAAGCACTCCAAATGTGTTGAACTTTCGCACTGTTCTTACAAGCCATAGAAATTCTGCTAATAAATTTACTCCACCTTATAACTGATATCTGTTCTTGTCCTTCTCGTTAACAAAAAAATTAACCAGTACCCTCTAATGCAAGGCAATCAATTTAATTTTCAACAAATTCGACAACATTGTTCCCATCAACAACTTAACCACCATCCTCAACAACACAATTATCAATTTGATTTTAGACCATCACCATCCCCTCCACTCCAAGATTCGGTTCAGCTAAGAACAGTATCCCACCATAAGAAACCATATCATGGAAACAATAATGAAAATCATTCCAAACAAAGTTCAACGGGTGTTTAATACTGAAGTAATTAAGAACTCTACTCAGGATAGTTATGAAGAGGCCGACGATAATATTTTGCACTATGCCTATGCCACCTGCTTTTTTTTGTTTTAAATGAAGAATGATAATAAACTTAATATTTTACTTGATACTGGGTCTAAGAAGAATTATTTATTTATTAAACTAATTTCGACAAAATACTGTCAGCTATGAAGTAAATGATTAATACAGGAGATTGAACCAAAAAAAATAATTAGTCATAATACTGCGTGATTAAAATTAGGCTTAAAGCTAATTTATCTAATTAATAAAAAACAAGCAAAATATAAAATTAATCCTAAGATAATATATAAGAAATCCACCCATCACTGACCCGTTGGAGAAATTTTTTCAAGCTATGCCCCTACTCACAGCCAATTGTGGTCACATACAGAAGGGATGTGTAAGCCACTTTAGCAGGTGGTCGAAGTTTTTTCCATTGTTGTTTAAATTCATGGAAAATAATATGCTCAGGGCAAAATTTTGCATCATAAATAGTAGCAAAAATATTGTCGGGAACACTTACTTTGAAAGACGCAATATCACGCGGGTTTGAGAAATTAAATTTCTGAATATTCGCCTTAACATTTATTTTGCCTGCCATATAAGAAATAACATCTTCGCAGGTTGTATTTGCTACCAACCTAGAAATGAAAACATATCGACGGGGAGCAATTACAGTAAGAACAGATGCTGAATTGGCACAAGTTGAATTAGAAGAAGGCATGGAATTAGTAGTGGTCATCAATTACCAATGTACTAGTATTAAAAACCCAATTATCAATAAGTCATTTTTGCAAATTCTGTAGGTGGTCTGGTGAAAATTACTCAACATGCCAATATTGAAATATTTAGCAAAGACAATTCGTTTGTTTTTTTTTTCTTGATTTAAAATGATATTTTGTGGTATAATCGGTTTTTCTCTCATACTCTTCACGGAAGTGAATAGTATTATAAGTTTGTCATGAAGTTTGTAACAGGCAAAAGGAGACAAAATAAACATAACTGGAACTTCGCTATAGTGCACTTCTATACAATGAAGGTCTCCCCATTATGAATTGTTTTCAAATACACAGCTTTTTCGTTCTACTTTAAGTGTTTTTCGATCACCCTACAGTGAATTTCCATACAGTGAATTTTTCTTTACAATGAACAAATTTTAAACCAGAAAATTTAATTCTCATTCATTTTTGTCTCGATATAATGAATTTTTTCAAACAATTTTCTGTTTCGCATATTAATAACACTGAGCAATATAAATAGTCGCGCTCTCAATAAAAAACTAAATTCTCTCCCTCTCACATAGATGGGATTCTTGTGTTCACTGCACATCTCTTCCGTGTACCGAAAAAAAAAAAGTAAAACATAATTAGGGAATTCTCAAAAGATGAAAATAACAACAGAAAAAGAGAAAAGCCCCATAACTAAGAATTTTGTCAGCAGTTGCCTGTGTTCAATGAACAAAGTGAAAATGTCGCAGCGAAGTAGCATTTCTCTTCAAAAAAAAGTTATTGATAAGTAATAACGTTGGAGAAGGACGAACAAGAAAAAAAGATATTGGTAAGGCGTTTGGAATTCTTCCCAGCACTTTATCAAATATTTTAAAAAATAAGGCAGTGATTGTAAAAAATGTAGAAGGCGAGCAATTAAGCACTAAACGCAAGAGGCTTCGAGGCTGTCTTTTTGAGGATATTGATGAAGCAATGCTAAAATGGATAACCGCCGTACAGGATGGTTGGATAAATTCAAAAAACGGCACGGTATTATTCAAAAAACCTTATGAGGAGAAAGTGCTGATGTCAACATACAAGATCGTGATGAATGGGTAATGAACGTTTTGCCAAGATTAATACAAAGATATAATCGAAACGACATCTTTAAAACCGATGATACTGGATTGTTTTTTAAATGTTTACAAAATAAAACACTGGCATTTAAAAATGAGAAATGCTTCGGTGGAAAATAGAGCAATGAGAGAATAACTGTTCTGGTAGCACGCAATATGACAGGATTGGAGAAGCTTAAATTGCTTTTTATAGGAAAAGCGAAAAATCCACGATGCTTTAAGGGAATAAAATCTCTAAATGTGGATTCTGAGTTTAACAAAAAAGCATGGATGACAAGTGAAATTTTACGAAATGGCTTTTGCAAATTGACAAAAAATTCGCTTCTCAAAAAAGGAAGGTTTTGCTTTTTGTTGATAACTGCACTGTGTATCCTAAGAATGTGAAAAATAAATAGCAAAATATTGAGCTGGCATATTTTCCTCCAAACATGACTTCATTACTTCAACCAATAGACCAAGGCATTATCTATAATATGAAACAACATTACAGAAAGCGAATTTTGTTGAATATATTGACACAAATGGAAGAGAACAAATCTGTTATAGCCATAGATTTACTCCAAGCCATTCGAAATTTAAGCACGGTTTGGAATATCTATCTAAAGCCAGAAACAATTGCAAACTGTTTCAGAAAGGCAGGATTTTGGAAATATGACATGCATACTCCAACACCGCATTGGGATGAAGAGGACTTTTTTCCATTATCCGAATTGTCTGCTCTACAGTCTTCATTTAAAGCAGTAACAAACATTGATGCATCATTTGAATACTACGTTAATGTTGATATTGATGTGCAGACCAAGGACAACCCGTCCGATGAAAATATTCAGTATTCTGGAAAGTCATGGAGTTCCGGCAATCCCTGATATATCAGATTCAGATAATGATGAAGAAGAAGAATTGGCGATAATAAGATGTTACCTACATTTAGACAAATTTCTTCATCAATTGACGTTTTTCGAACCTTTGTGGAGATGAGTAGTAACGTACCGACTAATGTGTTTGAATCTCTAAATGTATTAGAATGTTTTGTTAAGGAACAAAAATGGAAGAATAACTGATTATTTTAAATAAAAGTGGGAAAAAATATCATAACTTCTGTGTAATGAAGTTTCCATATAATGAAGTAATTTTTTTTTTTAATTCATGTTCTTATTAGAAAAACTGTTTTGTTTTATGTCCTATCGAACTTAAACTTCGACACTATGGGAGGTAGCACCCATTTGAATACTACAATGAAACATTCACTGCGTTCCGTTAAGAGTATTTCATCTTCGGCATAGTCGAAGATAACCTTCTTTCCAGTTATTTTATTTGTTTTGCGTATATCGTACATACACAGAGATCGTGCGCGCACTTGCGCTAAGTTGAACATAAAATTTGTGGAAAATACATGATTTAGAACAATTTGCAGTGTATGAAAATAGTTCTTGCAGTTCTCATTTTCATTCCTACTATGCACGTATTATTCGTTACATTACTCGTGTTAAAATTTTAACGAAAAGTTAGCAATTTTCAGTTTATTAGGGGAACCCGCGGCCGACACAATCGACCGCATTCTAGAAAAACTATTTGTTTTTGAAGTGATAATATCTTCTCTGTAAACAATGTTCTTTGTGAAAACTCTACTATCACGTGATAAATGGCCCTGATCTGATGTCTCAGAAATATAAAATCGCAAACTCATTGAATGATCGAACTCTACTGTGCACGTGTGTGTTCACGTGCATCACCGCTAATACTTTTATCAAAGCTGTAGTAAGCCTGATCCTCTACAGGCACTCGTTTTAAGACTTCTAAATTTCTAAATGAAAAATCATCATGTTTTGGAACCAAAATAACTGAATTCCAAATATATCATTTATGTGTCACAAATGAAATTATTCGGTATTGCAACGATATCCGAACCGAACTGAAGAAAAGCTTCAACTTCACCATTACCAAGTGACATAAGAAACTGAACAAATTGATTTTCATGAGGAAGGGCCGTCATATTTCGAGTTAAAGTGACATGATGAAAGTTTCGAAATTCAGACGATGTAATACAATTTTCTATGAGGGTAACACGTGAACCATGAAGAACAACTTGCAGGATTTCTCTAAAATCACCGCATAACAAAATTGTTTTCCCCAATTAATTTACCTCTATTCTCTCCCGAACTCAAGTCTCTCAGCAATCTATCAATTAATTTCATAGCATAAAGAGGATACATTGAAATTTCGTTGTTTATACTACGTGATGTAGAATTGAGGAATCTACCTTAACTATTGTTAGGACTGATATTTGATACTGAATTTTCTAAAAATGGAATTGGTAACTTGAACACATTGTGTCAGGTCCTCCAACCGATCAAAAGTGTAGAAGCGATACCACTGAAAGCTGTGGGAATTTATTTTACGAATGATTGCTGGTTCCACATAAATTTTCCCACAACCTGCGTGAGCCGTTAAACAAAATACATTACTACCACTATTATAATTCAAAAATTCTCGTAAAACACTATCTACAATATTACGTTGTTTATCATTAGCGCTATTAAACATATCTTCAATTATAGTTTCTTCCTCAACGTGGTTAGTACTATCACTGAAAACAGAATCAACTGGGAAATAAACAGGGATTGGAGGACCAAGCTCTTGACATGAAGTATTACGAGTCTGAAAAATAACATGGATTATTAGAAGAGTTCGATTATAAGAAATACCCTGCCTGTAGTCTATAAGAAAATCTTCACTCATATCATCTCTGAATTCATTCCAAAAAACTAACACATTCGCTGTAACATTCAAACCACAAATAAACCCAAATAACTCTCGCAATTGTCTTGGAAAATTAATTTGTTTTACTTCATTTAAACATTCACGCCATTCGATGTCATTCGATGCAATCCCCCGCGTGGCATGCTTCCACAAAAGTTGGATACACAACCCCATTATTAACTCGCAAATCCTCAAAAGACTTGGCACCACGAACATGTAATAGAAGTAATTGTAAATAAAATAACTCGACATCTTTAGGAGATACAAGACAATAAAGTACCAGAAATTTGTCATTTAAATTGCCCGCGTTAAGTATTTTTTAGGTTTTCTTTTTTTGCTGTATGTTAGTAGGACTGTCCTTAATTACTATGCCAAAAATAAGCACGATCTGTCAACCAGTTTGTTTACAGCAGCTCGTTTAATCAGTCCAACTCAGTAGTTCTCGGCGAATTTTGTTTGATGGAGTCTATGGAGTCATGTCGGCTTCCCCGAAGCGGCAATTTGAGTTTTGGGGACAGGAAAAAGTCACACGGAGCTAAATCAGGTGAATAGGGTGGCTGGTCGATGGTATTTATCGCGTTTTTGGCCTTATAATCGTTGATAATCGTGGCCCGATGAGAATTTTTTGGAGAAAATTCAGCTCAATCGGAACGAGCCGAGCGGCGACGCGCTGCATTCCCAAATGGTTGACCAATATAAAATGAGCTATTTCAAGATTGATATTGAGTTCACGTGCTGTCTCTCTAACACTAACATGACGATTTTCGAGAACGATTTCTTTAACTTTTTTGACGTTATCGTCAGTGCCAGAGGTCGATGGCAGTCCGGAACGTGGCAAGTCTTCGACGATCTCCCGATCGTCTTTAAAGACTTTGTACCACTCGTAAGCCTGAGTTATCGATAAAACAGACTCACCGTAAGCCTTCTCCAGCATTCGAATCGATTCGGCACAAGAAATTTTGTTCAAAATACAAAATTTGAGACTAACTCTTTGTTCAATATTTTTTTCTAATGTAAAATTCGCCGAGAACTACTGAGGTGGACTGATTAAACCAGCTGCTGTAAACAAACTTAATGACAGATCACGCTTATTTTTGCCATAGTAATTGAAGACAGTCCTACTAACATACAGAATAAAAACAAACTAAAAAATACTTAACGCAGGCAGTTCAAATGACAAATTCCGTGTACTTCATTGTTTTAAGATATATTCGAGAAATAACTTTCTCTGCCCCACGTTTTCTAACAGCCCACTTTTTTGCTTTACCATCCCACACGAAATGTTCTGGAATTTCAATATACTTTCTGTATATTTGCAAAAGCAACGTTTGTATTCAATTCAAAGAATGCTAATAATTTGGTTCTTGGGGAAGTAGCTACGGCCTGTTCCACATTTCCTTCTCTAAGTATTTTGCTTTTCAGGCAGGTGGCAATCGAGCCGAACAATTGTACGAGACTGATTATGCATTGGGAATTTAAATATCTTCCAGGCAGCATCAGTGGATCCCACAAATCTACCATTTAGGAAATTTCGAATCTCATCTAGAACGATTTCATTCGGCCCAACATTCTCAACACCAAATTCTAAAGTCGCACAATCATACCCTTTAAAAACATACTTGTAAATGTATTTGACACTCTAAACAGTCGTGCAAACTTCAACATTCAAATGGAAATTGAACTTAGCTAAACGATTCGGATTATATGGGACCACAAATCTATTATCAACACTATGCCCACGAACAACAATGGAAACACCATAATCACGACGTGTATATACTGGATAACAATTCACGCTATCATGAGTACGTTCTGAGAAATTTTTAGGAACATTTTTTGAACACATGCACACTGAATTAAGATTAAGAACACCACAGGGGCCATAAATCATATCACTTTTTACTAAGTTATGTAATTTTGGATGAGAACAAGGGTCAGGAATTTCAGAAGAAACAATTTTATCAATAATTTCAACACTATCAACCCTGTCATCATTTTCCAAAGTCAACAAAATATGTGCATGAGGGAGACCACGTTTTTGAAATTCAATTGTGTAAATAATAGCATCAACTTTACCGATTATCTGCTTTTTACCTTTCAAGTTGATTAGTTCAGTCAAGTTAATGTTGAAAACGCAACCAATAATATCAGGTCGAAAGTGAGAATTATCCCCATTTAAGGTTTCGATAATTTCGGGTCAAGGAAGGTTCCCCTTTCGCTGTACAATACACATAGCATCTAAGTAATTCTGAGACATTTTTCGTCGAAAACCTATGAATGTGGAAGGCAAAATTACTTTATGACCAACTCTAGAAACATTACCATTTGGATTTTGATTTATAAAATCACTTAAGTTATTATAAATGTCAACACGTAGAGCAGCCTGATTTTATTTAATGAAATGTAATCTGGTACTTTCAATTCGAACGTACATATCAACGATCTATTGAAGAAATAATTTTTGGGAAGAATGCAAAAGACTAAAATCATCACGAATAGCAAGACGATAAAATGTATACTGTAACAGTAACTTTGTTTCGAGGAGCATGAGAATTAGTAGTAGAAGTTATGTGACATATTAACATGCCAACGGGTATCACCATTAGGAAACAACAAAGGATATGCCAACGGATCTAATGAAGAGACCAAAACAGAAACATTATGAAGTTCTCGTGAAAATCTCGGAAAAATAACCATACCTCTCTCAAAAGGCGGTTCACCGTCATCGCTTCTAAAAAGAGCTGCAACATCAGTCTGAATAGCGTTGTTATATAGACGAAGATCATACTGTTTATTCAACTTAATCAACATACAAACACAAGTAGTTGTATTTTCAGGATGGTGACAATTTTCAGCCATTGACCTAAAAGAACGTAAAAACACATTTACACGATCTAACTCATTAGCTAATTCATACATAATAGACACAGTACATCCATTATCTGCTCTAACATTCCGTCTATGACGTACAGAAGTTTCAACGTTGTAAAAATAAAGCTGTGCAATGCCGTATCACTACCATAACCCGGAGTAATTGAAGCAGATCGGTGGTAAAATACGTCATAAATCTTAAAATGATAAATTCCATTCAAAACTCTGTCATCTAATTTAAATTCAGAACTTATCATTGCAAATGAAGCATTATAAGAACGGATATTATCAAAGTAATTTGAGGAACGTTGTTTAATGACATTGTCATTTGAGTTCAAACCTTGAAAAATTCATAAAAAGAACATTCTAATTGAGGGGTGGTAATGTAACTTTTCCCTTATGACAACACAAATTTAAAGCGCTAGTGTTACGTAAAGTAATTTTAGATCGAAAATGTTTTGCTGAACAGAAATCACCCACAGCTACAAGACTCAAAACTTCGGGGAATTAAATGCAATGCAATTATATACGTTCCATTCAATAAATCAATATCTTGATCGTTTGAAGTAATTGTGATAACATTTCTAACGGCTCTAACATAATTTCCCTGGCGTGTACGCTGAATTCTACCAGTTAAAGTAGATCGGGAAGGCATATTTAATAAATAGCAATGTTAAAATTATGAAAAAAAAAGAAGGTTATCTTCGACTATGCCGAAGATGAAACACTCTTCACGGGGCGCGGTGAATGTAGTATTCAAATGGGTGGCTTGTATGGGAGGTACCCCCCCTAGTGGTCCGATTCGGGTGGTTCCGACAAATGTCCTGCGCATGTACTGGAAACTACCAGTGTCCAAGTTTCAGTTCGATAGGACAAAAAACAAAAAAGTTTTTCTTATAAGAACGTGAATTCAAATGGTTGGATTGTATGGGAGGTACCCCCCCTAGTGGTCCGATTCGGGTGGTTCCGACAAATGTCCTGCGCATGTACTGGAAACTACCAGTGTCCAAGTTTCAGTTCGATAGGACAAAAAACAAAAAAGTTTTTCTTATAAGAACGTGAATTCAAATGGTTGGATTGTATGGGAGGTACCCCCCCTAGTGATCCGATTCGGGTGGTTCCGACAAATGTACTGTGTATGGTAAAAAGAGAGGTTCGTGCAAAATTTTAGCTCTCTAGCCCAAAAAACGATGTCTCCGTTGCACATCTATTGCACTCTAGACACAGCCGTTGATGTTGTGAGCGCAGTAGAAAGGAAGAATATTGAAGTTTGTGTGCCACACTCTTCTGTTATATTTCTGTACGCTCACCGGTTGTATTAAGCCAATTGAATATTTTACTATTTTTATTATCTAATCATTGTACTTTACATAAATATGTTTACACAAAACATAAGTATAAACCTTTGCTGGAATAAAAAAAAAAAAAAATTAACAGTCTACGAAACACTTAAACGACGCGATCGTGCCCATACACTCACTCATACATACGCCTTAACTTATATCTGCTTTGACGTTTTCATTCTTCTCTTGTTTTCCTTACACATCATCACAGGCGTACGATGTTTCACCATAACTACACCATAACTTATGTCAGCTTTAATAATTTCATTAAAATATTTCGTATAGTACTTTGTATAGCGTACGCAGGGTGGACCACTAGGGGGGTACCTCCCGTACAAACCACCCATTTGAATTCATGTTTTTATTAGAAAAAGAAAACCAATGTGAGTCGGATCACACGGGATATGTGTAAACCTATAGTTCTTGAAGAATTTTGTAAGTTGCAAGTAGTTATGCGTTCAGTACATTTTTTGTCAATTTAAAGAATCTAAACTTTTAGTATTGGATAAATAGAATGAAATGTCTTATTTTATTTAAGTTATTTGTAAATGTATTAATTAACAATAGTTAGTATTGGCTTATGGTAACTAAAATAAGAAATATAAATTTTCGACTCTACTGTACTCTATGAAAAACTGCATCTATCTAGTGGAATTATTAGTTGTTGGGGTTTGTGGAGAATTGCTCATATTTAAATGGAAAATGTCAATTAAAAATTTCGATAGGGCTTGCGACTGTGGGTTTGAAAAGTTTGTATTAAAATCTGCACCCATAATAATTGGCGATAGATGGCGATTGTTACCCAATTCTCGTACAGCAGCTTCAGTGTAAGGCAACAGTACGTAATGAAGAAATGATATAATATTTTATACTGTTTGACCAGGAGATATATAGTCAACAATGCAATACACTTTCAAACTAGATTTTAATTGAAATTCATTTCCGCATGAAAGAGTTGTTTGTAATGTCAATGGATTAAGTTGGTATGTAGGTCCATTCTCATTGTTTTGACAATTTTTGTAAATCACAACTCCTCTAGATCGTTGTCCTGATCTTTTATACTGACTGCAACACTGAAACAATGGAATGGTAATTGTGGTTTCGTCTTCAAGCCAAGTTTCTGTTAGTAATAATATATCGCATTGTTTTGTTACTGCGTTTTGAAGGCCACCACTGTGTGCTACAAGACTTTGACAATTAAAAGTCATTATGGTTGTTACTTTGGGCGATTTCAGGAATTGCAAGATCGTGTCTTGTATTGTTTCCAATTTGGTAGTTGAAAGTCGCGCAAATTCCTGTCTCAGAGAATCTAAATTTTTGGTGCGTCTTCTGCCATGATGGAAAATTTGTTCATTTTCTGGAGCCACTATAAAAAGTCCCTCTATTGCAGTGACTCGTGACAACGCTACGTAAACCAGCTTTTGATTATGTCTTTTGTCATAATGGTGTTCCATTTTATCAAATGTTGCTCCTTGTGACTTATGAATGGTCATTCCACAAGCAGGCATAAGGCATAGACCTGTTGATATGCAGCGTTTCTTTCTTCTAATGTTCTCTATAACATTAGTTGTAATTTATGTTGTAATATTATTGAATTTTGAGTTTGTAATAGAATTAATATTACCTGCATTTGCAATTGATAATACATTAATCAGCAGTTTAATGACAGAAATTCAATGATAGAGATTTCAGTAAGTGCGACGGACGCAAACAAACTTTCTATCTCTTTCTAGCTCATTACAAATTATATACTTCATGCCTACGATGTTCATGAAAACACAATATATTGCCAATGCTTCGCATAAAGTATGAGTTTCCAATCAGAATTAACCAGTATACAGTTACTATGCAAATATTTGAGCAATATATAGACTAGAGGTGCCCAAGCCCATGCTCGTTCTTCTAGAACTAAGATTATAATTACGATTTATAACGTAGTATTTAATATAAGCAATAATGATAGAGACCTTCAGCTCAATTGGAATGTAAAGAAGGAAAGGAGGAAATTAGCAAAGTACCGTGTCCCTTTGTATGTCACCCCAGCGCACTAACCTCTGAGCCAACGAGCCTGTCAATATAGTTTTAAAGCATTGTGAATTCACGATAGTGTTCACCGTATCAAGTATATTAGGTATTTAGTGTTTTTGTAAATTATATGATTGTAAATAACTTTAATCATTTAGATAAAATTAAATATTTAATAACGAATTATAACTTTATGTTGCTAAGTTCATTAGTGTTGAGATGATTACACAGGTTTTAAAGCCATCAATAGAGTCAAAGTCTATAGATAGAATTTTTTCTTAGTACGCTCGCTAAGAGGGTAAACCAAGCAATAATAAACACTTCATAGAGTTGTGTGCAGTTTCTCCCCAAGTCGTGACCCAATCCTATCGGGACACATTTCTTCGAGGGTTTAATGGAGACTTGCCTTGTTTGAAAATTTGAACTACCGCACTGTTCTCACAAACTTTAGAAATTCTGCTATTAAATCTACTCCACCTTTTTAAGCGGAATCTGTTCCTGTACAAGATTTCCGCTCTTGTCTTTCTAATCAATAATCCAAAAAAAAAAAAAAAAAAAATTTACCACCATCCTCAACAACACAATTGTCAATTTGATTTTAGACCATCACTTCCACCAAACCACCCACGCCACTCCTAGATTCAGTTCAGCCAAAAACAGTATCATAATAGACCATAAACTAACAATAACATTACGCCAAATGACGATTCAGCTGAACTTAAAATCATGATGAAGCAATTGATTCAACAGGTGACTAACATTATGAATGTAATCACTTGACAAACA
>JBAMAW010001899.1:0-16036 GCA_037043295.1 Amiota minor | reverse complement strand
TCTTTATCTTTTTAAATATTTATGTACATATGTGTCTAAAATCAGTAAGAACTCTTCACTTCTTTTTCTGTCGTATGCTTTTCTCTATTTTCATTTGCTTCCAATTCGACATTCTTTAACATTCTCATATGTATTGTGTGGTAATAGTACAATACAATATAAAAACTTATGTGATGAGATACATTTCATTCTTTCATTATCATTCATTTGACAGTTTGAAATGAACTGAAATGAGCAAAGCAATTCCAACTAGTATTTCTACTCCCTTCAATCCATTCAAGTTATTCGCTTCATTCATGTACATCAAGTATGTATGTATGTATGTATAGTATCTAATATACCTACACACACATGCTACATTGCATATGTTTTAAATTTTTCAAACTGACCCTTCTCATATTTTTATTTCTTAGTCTGTTATTCCTTTGACTCTGTACACATCATCACTCGTCATCCTCATGCACTTCAGCAATCTCAATATGACATATTCTTTCAGTCCTTGAATTTTTTATACAATTTCTTGGTTTACATCGTTTTTGTTCTTTTTGTTCGTTTGCTTCAAAAAATGGGATCTAAACTCTACTGATCAGAACTGAGGACGGAACGGTATAGGATATGGCAGAGCAAGATGGCAACCACTTAACTTGGCTTTCAAAAGCATTCTACGAGTATCTTTTTGCACAGGCATGTGAAACCACAGCAAAAATTTTGAAAAAAATAAACAAGAGTAGAAGAAGGTCGGAGGAGGCCGTAAGAGTCTAAAAGGAACGCACAAAAGAAGTGTTCAATTGATTTACCGGAACCTAATGGACATAAGCGACCATAAACCGACCCAAAACAACAACATCATTTGATTCAAACATACCTCAATACACACAAATACACCCACAGATATACACATCTGCATTGATAGATAAAAGATGCCATCATTGAGGACGATGACGATGACTACCACCACAATAACAACTACTTCTCCTACTATGTATATAGGACTATACTTGTTGTTGTTGTTTGTAATATTGGCACAAACAAGAATGAAGATGATGACGATGATGATGATAATAATGTTGTTGTCGCTGTTACTGTTTTTGCTGTTGATTCCCATGATGAATTACAGATCTCAACTCAATTAGTTGAAAAAGGATATTGCCAACTGACGCCAAAGGAAACTGACGATTTTATGGGTCCAAATCGAATGATAGACAAAACAAGCAATTCGAACAAATGGATATGAGAGGTGATGCCAATAATTTTGATGATGGTGATGATGATGATATAAACAAGTAAACAATGAAACAGTGAAACAAATAACTGAATAGATGAGCTTTAAACGAAAAATGGATTTACATATATTTAATTGTTGTCAACTACATATTTTGGTTATTTGTAATGTAACCCAGCAAAACATAATTTTATTTATTCTCAACTCTTTCACTTTTAATGAATTGAGTTTACAAACAATTACCGGATTCCATGAAACCATTTTGACCATTTAAGTTTCCCATCGATAAAAGAGAAGTCAGTCATTCTTAAAGTTATTCAAAAGATTCACTTCAAATTGTATAAAGAAAAGAATATGGACCTTTTTTCTCAATATGGATTCGCCAGCAATGGACATGACCCACGAGATTATTGAGCCAGAAATTATGAATTACGTTATGTTCTTTTTTTCTTTTTGTTTTGTAATTTAATCATCATCATCATCAACTCATAGCCTTATATTTTGAGACAAGCAGTGACAAGTTTGAACACGTTGTGATTTGTTAGTCAGCTTTTACTACTACAACAGTTTGCCGTGTCTTTCCTCAAACATTTTTCTTGAACAACGCATTAACTTCTAATTTTGTTTCAAGTTAAAAAAAAGTACCAAAGAAGCTCATTAAATATGAAAATCTATAATGGCTGTTTACTTCTTGTGTGAGTGATTTAAAAGTAGAAATAATTTGGTTACGGACCAGGAACGGTCATCCTTCGACCACAAAATCAGATGAAAATGTGCAAAAAGTGGCCAAACTTCTTTGTTAAAACATTAGGTTGGATATTCGATAGCTTACTGAATAACTTAATATCTGGTAAGGTTCCCTGGAGCGCAACGGCTTTCTTCTTCATCACAACAACGCTTCGTGGTACAAGTCGCTTTTGGATTCGCAAGTTTGTGGCCGCTGAAAGACTTCCATGTAATATCTGATTCTTCCCAGCAATAAAAAATTGTGCTAAAAGGAAAATGTTTTGACTTTATTCGTGCCATTGAGATCAGCTGAAATCCCTTCCACTGGAAGCCTTCTATAAATGCTTCTAGTTTTGGATTGGACGGTGGGATAAGTGCATTGCTAGCCAAGGACAGTACTTTGAGGGCAGATAAGTATTTCAATAAATCAATATTTATTCAAAAGGAAATTTTCGAACAACACAACTTTAAGAATAGTACAAGGCTACCGAACTTTGATCGGGGTTTCTATGGAAGCTATATTATCCAGTAATTCTAGAATTCTTGAAATTATATAAAGTGTACAAATTTCAGTTTGATAATACAAAACCAAGATCATAGATTGGAATCTAGGTTTGTATGAAAGAAAGAGTTATTCCTTCGCACCAACTTGGTTACCGCATGAAATGCTCAACCTTAGATCAAGTATATACACAGTCTGCCTTAATGTATCAAAAGATTTTGGCAAGACTGATGGCTCATTAAACTCAATGAAACATAGAAAACAAATATAAATTAGAATACAATAGAATATGATAACTCTTGCAACATAATACTGCTTAAAAGAATTTGAACTAAATTTTTAAAAATATCCATTCACTCAAAGGCAATCGGACTGCTCTACCGACCTACAACATTATTCTACTGTATAGGCAAATATGAAAAACTGTGTGGACTTATGGGATTCAGCTATGGAGTTGCTCCAAAAGCACACTCCAAATTGCTCTTCACATTTTGATGATATCTAACGAAAAGAACCAAAAGAAACATTTAGGTATCTAGGTTCACATTAATGTTTTTGCTATATACCTGCTTGATTCAAGTTTAGCGTGAGCAGGAAAGAGTGACATTTCAGGAATTTATTAGTGAGGGGAAAAATGGCATCTAAGCCGGTGACTAAAAAAGAATTCACTCACTCGTCACTCGCTAGACCTGAATAAACTACTAATCTTTCTATCTGATTCTATTCATAGTTTCAAAATTGTTACGAATTACTGAAACTTTTTAAACTGTAAAACAAAATCTTCTTAGGTTTAACACAAAATTCAGTTCACTTGAGTCATCATAAATAAATTTCATATTTTATTTGTACGCTTCCATTGGTTTTCTGTATAAATATGACTACTATATCTTTACTCAAATGCTTCTATAAGCGGAGGTATGTGAGGCATTCGGTTTGTGGTGTCGTTGGACACATCACATGACAAACGTTGTCATACCAAAGTGAATGCGGAGACACGCGAACTCAACTCATACTCATAGATACACATACACATATGTATAATAACAAACCTAGACATAGAAAGACAAACAAACACAAAAACTGAAACAAATACAAAGACACACAATGACACAGACTGGTCTCGTATACCAATACGAAAAAGGTGTCCAGTCCAGTTGATGTCGCTTCACTTTATGTTAACTGAAACCCAACTGACTTGCATTCGCACTCGCGCGTTTCACATCTCCCTCTTTCCTAAATTTGTACTCCTTTCCTCTCTAGATGATCACCACCATTTTTACACATTTGTGTCATCATTTGCCTGCCAACGTCATCAATCTATGTAAGTTGAGTTTGTTACTTTGTCAGTTAGTAAGGATAGTTTGTTATTTGGTTGGTTGGTTGGATGAATTTGTTGGCCCTTCAATTTACGTCCACAAACAACCACAAACTCAAAATGAAGAGTAAAAAGAAATACACACACACAAAAGAAAATATTATAATTAACTGTGGAATGAATAAGTAAATAAATGAATGACTGACTAAATGAATGAAAGAAGAAATGTTATCATGAAAAACCGTGCTACAAAAGGGTAACATACGACAGAAGTCTGATAAGTTTCTGTACCAGAAACAGAAAATCATCGTGTCATTCAATTTTGTGTTATATCAACTTTTGTTTTTTCAGTGACCGAAATGAATTGCATACTACGATGATCATATTTTTTTAAAGGAATGGTAAATATCGTAAAGGAATCATAAGATTTTATTTGGGTAAATTATTGCTTGAAGTTTGTATGGGAGCTATACGATCCAGTAACACTATTACTATCCAAATTACTGTTCCACTATTTCCATGTTTTGTATTTCTGAGTGCTTTACGTGCTCCGAAGAAGGCAACAGCGGTTCTATCACCAGGAAAATTTCAAAACACATTCAAAATAAATAATCCTCTCTAAGACTCTCTTTGAAAAGAAAAGGAACAATAAAGAGCAGATTTTTCAATGCATCAAACGACCTATAAAGTAAAGTCAAAACAAAAAAATTACAATGCATCAATGTCATAGACGCATTTTTCGAGGAGTAAATTTCGCATAGTTGCGAAGCTCAGAGCCGCGATCTCAGACCAAGATCCAAAATTACCTTCAATAACAAGTAAGTTTAATGAGATGCCGCAAATATCCAAAGTTTTTCTGCATTTGTTTTCTTATTCCCAAAGTGTAAATTATTCAGTTTAGTTCGGGTCAGGGACCCCGCAATTTCATTTCATTTCATCACTTTATTAACTTAAGATCTGTTTTCAGATTAAATTTTCTCGAAAGCCATTCAAAAGTTAAAATTTGACTACCCATTAAGTAAGTTAACTTATCGGAGTCCTCTCGTCACCTTTGGAATGACAAAACTCTTCCTATGACATACAAGGTTGACTTCAATTAAAGTTTACAAAATGGTTTTATAGTTTTTCTGTTTTTTTGTTTTTTTTTGTACAAGAAATAGGACGACATTATTATGGAATATGGAAAAACAAAAAAAAAAAAAGATGTACAAAGAGAAAGAAAGAAAGCTAGAAAAAAGGGTGGATATGTCATAATAGAAAAAAAATGGTAAAAAGTAATAGTTAGTCACTATTAACGAAACAACAATTGAACTTCCTTAATTAATTTTCAGTTTGCTTTTTTGTTTGTATACTTCGTACTTTGTTATTTTATCATAATTAGATCTGTAATATTGTTATTTTATAGTAGCCACCTGCAATGATGTAATTAGTAAGAAAAAAGGAGATGGATGTGTGACTGCCATGAGGAACGTGAAAAACACAAAGAAACATGAATAAAAGACTATTAAATTTAAATGAAATAGAGATGACAACGTACCACATAAATGGGAAGCCACCTCTTGATCTCTTTATCTCTTTGTGACGCATTCATAATTAAATAAAGTTTCTCTAACTTAGTGCACAATATTTTATAGAAATGATTCACAGTGAGAAGAGTAGTTATCGTTAGAGGAACCGACAAACCAATCCAATCCACAAAGTTAAGGGTGAGACACCGTTTTATTTTATTTTCCATAGTCTACTCTACTTTCTATCCCACGCCACTTTCTCCCCCAGAGACCGCGCGAGCTGGGGTCCATTAAAATCCGAAGATGACTGGGTATCGACCACAAGTCACTTCGGAGAGAAAAAAAATTAATTTGATCAGTTAAAAGAATGCTATCTATTAAGGTGAGTTAACAGATTAGATTTTAGTTGATCAGAAGAAATTGAATTAGATACAAGGTCATAATCTAGGTTGTATGATTGACATAAAACATGAAATGGATCATGCTGCAAATAAGTAGTCTTACACGGGCTAACAAGTATAGGAGAATAATTCCTTGTAACTCGAGAAGGAACATTGAAATTTATGCTACCAAATAAAGATGGGAAAAAAATACTGCCTACAATTAGATTGTGCAGGAATGCGACACAGAGAGTAATTCTACGACTTGATAATGAAGGAAGACGGCTTTGGTAAGATGGAAGGTTAATATTGGGATCCCAGCGTAAGTTACGTAGTCCAAAAAGGAAAAAATTCTTTTCAACGGACTTAATACTATCACTATCCTTTTTAAACTGTGGGTCCCATACACACGATGCATATTCAAGAATTGGTCTAACGAAAGATGTGAATAGTAATTTAGTAGTGTAAGGATCATTAAACTCTTTAGACCAACGTTTAATGTATCCTAATACCCCTCTACCACTACTCCTCCTAGATCACTAAAATGTGTGACACGTTCTACAGTGTGATCTAGAAGGTTGAAATTGGTTCCTATGGATTTAAACATAAAACATTAAGCCATAGACATCTTAAGATATTTAAGTCATCTTTTTAACAAAACAAACTTTATTTTTGCTTGGCTGCAGATAATTTGCATGGGGTGAGTTAAATCATAGATAAATCTGAAATATTTATTTATGAAGCCAAAAATATTAGCGACGTGCAATTGTGTCATTTGCTTATATTATCAGCTTTATGACAAGTAGTAGTAGAAGAGTCTTCTTCATCATGGGGAAGGTATAGTGGAAACACTCTACACTGTGTCACAATTCATTCCGTATAAGTTTTCGGAAAGTTCAACTCCCCCTTGAACTCAACAAATGCTTTATCTACTGTGCCTATTATTGCATTATGGGAGTGTTTTAACCAGTGATTGGTGTTGTCACTCAGTTTCAGTGGTTTTCAATAGATCGGCATGATTTAGTGTTGGCCAGGTCATAGTACAACAAAATTATCCCTTCACATTGTCACTTTAAGTTTTGTAATATTTTACTACTTATTTATATCTAAATTTGCTGGTGGTCCAATTGCATTGTCGATTTGTCAACTCTGGAATTATAGTTTCCAGAAAAAGTAGGGAGATCCATATTTTTCATGATATCCCCTTTTTCGTTTCTATCTAAATTGTTTTATTTTAATTATCATATTTATTTAATTTAACTATCTCGCCATAGACCTAGTAGTCACTGTTAATAACATCAACCAACTCAAGAGAAGTCACCTAATGGACTGAAAGGTTTCCTGAAGGTTAGGTAATATCCCAACATTCACTTTAATGTTCGTTTGTCTAAGATTTTATTTCTTCCTCTTTTTCCTTAGGATAAATAGATTTATTAAATTAAAACATTTTTCAGTAGAAAAGTAGTTTAATTAATAAACTAAACTCGGTAAAATTTAATTAAATATTCATTTATTAATTTAAATATTGGTTTAAGTAAACGAATGAAATATTTTTTAAAATTTGTTATTATTATTTAATTTATTTTATTGTTTTCACTTTTTATTTATGTTATATATTTTTTATTTATTTTATTTATCTATTTATTATATTTTAAAAGCAGATTTTTGAATAGACATTTAAATTCTTGGCATTTCCATTTCTATACATAAAACGATTCTTCCATGCCACAACTCATCACTTACATAGTTTCCAAATTCTCCATGTTCCCTCCAGTTTAAATCATTTCTATAGCAGATACTATACTATACAAGATAGATACAAATAAATTTTTGTTATTGTTAAGCTGTTAGGCAGATAAGTTTTTCATGCTTTTACACTTTCTTCTAATTTCTTCCACTTTCTCTCTTTCCATTTCCATTTCCACCCATTCAACTATTGAAACAACCAACCCAGTTTTTCTTTAATATCACTTTTGCTTATTTGCCGTTGCCGCACTTATGCCAATTGGCAAATGAAAAACCTGGCTGCGTTCCTAAGTTTATTTTAGTAAAAATATAAACTAAACTGAAACTGAAATTGAACTGAAAGCAACAAGAACCAATTTCAATTATTAACGAAACATTTCCAAATATAATTTTTTTTTCTTTCCTTTTCTATTCCTTCATTTACTTGCCACCCAAAGTGTCATCCCCCTACTACACTCACTTTTCGGACTTCTGTTCTGTCCAAACTCTATCACAATTTTCCTCATAGTTGACTAAACACTCACTCAAACACACAAACTTAAATATTCTTATTAAGGTAACATTTTTTTTTAATGCTTCTCATTTCTTACATTAGTTTGTTTTTCCAATTTTCCTCTTAATTTTCCCTTATTATTATTTTTATTATTGTTCAGTTTAGGAAAAAAGGCACTTTGGCAAAATTAATTGGAATGCGTAATAAAAAGGAAGCTACATCAGCAGCAACAATAACAACAACAATAAAAGAAAAGGGTTTTCTTGATCTACAATGAATATCTTCATCCCAAAAAGAAAAACACTAGAAACATCTAAAATCAAAGGTAAAATAACAAAGTCTAGGCATAAAAATAAAAATGAGGTCTAATGCTAAAATCCAGACAAAGAACATGTGCTGAGTGCTGGAAGAAGAATTTTGTCCCATATAAGGAAAATAATCTTATGAGTAAATCTTGATCACAACTTAACATCTAAAACATAAAGAATAAGCTGGTCAACAGTTAACGCATCAAATTGAAATTTGGATACTATAATTGCCTGATCTATTTTCACGATAGGTTCTCAAAATAACTAAAATTAGAATTGATTGAATAAAGTTGAGTAAAATATTTTTGTATTGGGTTTTGGAAGATTCCCTTCTCAATAATCTACTTTATTATTCCTTGCTTAATTCTCCTAAATCTCTTCTAATACTGATTGGCTAAAACTTACTAAATGTCTGATAGAAACTGGGCCATAGTTTCATGAGCGGAGGATTATAAAATTATTGCCTAAGGTTATAAATATGAGTCCTCTAGCCCCCTTAGTACTAGTACTTCAATTTTCTGCTCAACTAGACTTGATGCTTTCTTTTCCAAATCATAGAAATAGTCTAACAACATTAAAATCATTTCATTGTCTTACATTTTTAAGAAATCCCATTGGAATTAATAAGTTGATACGTTGCAAAGTTCCATAAGAAAATACATATATCATAAGTAGTAGATGGAGACATAGTACACTCACCTACAAATTGCATAAGTATATTTGCCATTCAATGTACACTATTTCTTCATTCATTCATTCAAATTTTGTAAACATGTGCTGTTGTGTTGTGTAGGTTGCTTGTTTCTTTGTTAGTTTGTTTATTTGGTTGATTGATTGATTGGTTTGGTTTGGTTTGGTTTGGTTGGTTCTATTGCTTTTGTTTATCAAACATGTATTTAGGACTTAAGTGAAATCTTACCTGTACTAGAAAGGGGAGCAAGAGTACTATAACAAAAATAATAACAACAACAGTTACAAAAAGTGAATAAGAAGAAAGATGAGTAGAAACACATGCTAAAATACTAAATACTAAATAGAAACACTTAAAGGGTTTCATCTTATTTTCTGTTCTTTCATTTATCTACTTGACAACTCACAAATTGCATTCCACTAAGCTTTCCAAAATTAAAGGGTCTTGTAAGTATATAGAATATAACAATAATCATGATGATGTTGACAACGATTGTCATAATCAAAATATAAATAATAAAATCAATTAGATAGAAGAAGCAAGTACGAAGAAGCACGTATATTATACAATTATAATGAAATGGTCAATAGCAACAACAACATCGAACGACACTTGTTTGCTCTATCACAAACCAAAGACTTCTGAAAATTATGTATTACAATAGTTCTGTTGCTGAAACACCCATCTAGAATGTTTGGTTTGTTATATATCCAAAGATCGAAATTCACAACCACCATCACCTCTAAAGCAATAATAAGAAAAACTATTATTTAACTTTGTGTAAAAGGAAAATTATAAATAAAAACAGGGGAAAAATAAAACAAAAAATGAAAAATGGAAAATGGAAAATGTCCATTGAAAAGGTTAGATGGGGTAAAAAAGAACGATGACAAAGTGGTCAATGTTGTTAGTTACCTCAACGTAGAAATAATGTAAACTCAGCAAATAGCTTTTCTAATTAGATTTTTTTTTATTTTGCTTTACGAAAAAACGTGAAACAAAAGACCAGAAAAAATGAGGACAACGACTTTGACATTAGAAGAACAAAAAACAACAACAACAACAACATCATAGCACAACCACCTTTTACTCATGAGATACTATTAAGTATTAAGTATACATAAATGTGACGAGGTCTTTATTGAATCATAAAGTATGCTACATAAAGTGAATTTCAAAATTTTCTATTTTAACTCTAAGGATAGTTGATAAATCTATCGATCTATTACTCATAAAATACAATTAATTGCGAGTATAAAAAAGTAAAATTGTGTAAAGTGCTTTCTATTAAAAATGAAGAAAATATAAACATGATCCATTTAACCCATTCTATATCGAATAAGTCATGCTAATAGCAACCATAACAATAAGATTTGTTCAATTTTATTTCATTGACTGAGTGATTGCCTTTATAAAAACACAGCCACTTACCACATTCTTTTATGTGTGTTTCAAATACTATTACGTATACGTAAAGTATGACGAGCAACTCATTGAAACTTTTAAATATGCTTCATAAAACTTATTTCAACAAATTTCTATTAGTTTGAATGTATTTCCACTATGAGGAAATTAAAGGTAGAAATTTATATCGATAAGGTTGATGATGATGAAATTAGAAGACTGTCTATTAGTTAAATCCTCCGAATAACGACAGGAATTAGAATATTTGGTTCAGTTTATCAAATAATATTTTCAGCCAGAGAAATGCAACGGATATCAAATTTTCGTGCATACTTGATCATTAACTCGGATTTTGAATGAGTCAGTTGAAATGGTAGAGCAGCAAGTAATGACCATTTGTACTTTGGTTTTAAACGATCATGTCGATTGCATGACACAAGTCACAATCATACATTTAATGAAATTAGAGTCAGCATAAATGAGTATAAAGATTGTATTTTGCATCTAATTACCTCCTGTAGTGTCTGAGAAGCCCTCTTCTTTGGCTAAAAACTAGACTAGGGCCAGGATCAGTTGACACGTGGAAGTATTCCCTACTTCTCATTCGCAATGATGTGAACTGCAATTTAAGCATGGCTTTCGTTGAAATAGCACCCCTTACAGTTACGCAAGTTTCAACTAAATCGTATTTGAAACAGTAAAGAGGATTCTTAAAAACATGAATCCAATAGAATTGCATATCCACATCTTTTCCTCCAATAAATAGTGTCAGAGAGATGAATTTTGAGATCTTTGTACAAATAGAAAATCGCCGTTTTTTTTCATAATTTGAGGCTTTATTATCAAAAACTCGTTACATACTCAATCTCTAAAATAATTTCCATTACTAGGCACAACTTTTTCCCATTTTTCTGGCAGCTTTTGAATTCCTCGTCGGAAAAACTGTTCGTCTTTTGACGCGATCCACGAATCAATCCAGTTTTTGGCTTCTTCGAAAGAACGAAAGTGGTGTCCTGCCAGTTCATGCGTCATCAATCTGAATAAATAAAAATCAGAAGGGGCGAGGTCTGGAGAGTACGGCGGGTGGGGTAGGATGTCCCATTTCAAAGTTTCCAGGTATGTTTTCACTACCTTGGAAACATGTGGCCGAGCGTTGTCATATAGAAGTATCACCTTGTCGTGTCTTTCCGAGTATTGCGGGCGATTTTCCTTCAACGCTCGATTCAAACGTTTTATTTGAGTCCGATAGAGGGCTCCTGTGATGGTTTCCCCTGGTTTCAAGAGTTCATAGTACACTACACCGAGCTGGTCCCACCAGATACACAGCATCAGCTTCGAGCCATGAATGTTCGGTTTTGCGGTCGAACTTGATGTATGGCCGGGAAGCCCCCACGATTTTTTCCGCTTCGTGTTGTCATAGTGTATCCACTTTTCATCGCCGGTCACGATGCGATGCAAAAAACCCTTTCTGTTTTGCCGTTGGAGGAGTTGTTCGCACATGTAAAGGCGCCGTTCGATGTCCCTCGGCTTCAACTCGTACGGCACCCAATGTCTCAGTTTCTGGATCATTCCTTTCTTTCACTAATATAGCTTTCACCATAAGTTTCTACAATCATTCGATGCGCCTGAGTAGCATTTTTTTTTCGAATGATATGCAAAAAGCAATACTTCCCGCAAATGGCCCTTTGTAGGCTCGAATTTTGCCATTTTCGCTAACGAACAGGACAAAGCGCAGTCAAAATACACAAGCGAGATTGTGTAGAGTTGTTGACCGATACCTCAGCTGGCTATGTAATGTTTCTGATCGTACTTATCGACCGATTAGCGGCGCTGGCGCCATCTATGGGAAAACGGCGGTTTTCTATTTGTACGCCCAATATATTCTTGTTTTTATTAAAATATTTGATGTTATTATACAAATTTTGCTGTGACAATTTGGTAGTACCAAATGCATTTTGATTAAAACGGAATTAAAATCAAATCCGACAGATTGCCTTATTATTTTCAAAAATTAAAAAACATCTGTAGAAATGCTCTCACCAATTTAAACAAATTGGGACCTTGGCATGATTTGAAATCTAGAACCAATAACGATTTCTCTGTTATAGTATCAGTTAATGTGATGCTAAGAAAAGCGTTTTCAAAAAAAAGTTTTACTAATCATATTTTGAAGCTTAGATCTGTATTTTTTTTAAGATCGTTATGATTATGAAAAGAACCATCGATTATGTTATGTTAAATAAGATTTGGTGAAATGAAAAGTCAATTTTGCACTGAAATTATACTAAGAATATCATACAATGCTAGGAAAATTCAATTATTTATCGATTCAATTCAATTTTTCACTTTTCTAATCAATGAAAGACGTTTAGTGAGTCACAAGCAATAATCATTTTTCATTGAGATTTCATTTAGAAAATTTTACCTGGAGACTATTTAATCTCTTTATATTTCTAAGACTAAAATTGAAATTCATTTATAAAGCATAGATAAACATACTAGTATATATATATATATATTGTATTGTATGTATTGATGTTTAAAAGTCATATGTTTTTTAAGATGATTTCAGATTTAGTGAATTATTGTGTTCTACTCGTAAGAACATTTATATCAACCGATGGTAGATCCAACTACTTACTTAAACTTGGGTTTTTTGAACAAAATATAGAGGAGTCATTTTAAGTTTCTTTATTTTTTTATTTTTGTATTATTTACTTTTATTTCATTTCACATTCTTTGTTGTAAAATTGTTGTTGCTTTAAAGTATGCAACAGTTTCTTTTCTCATATAAAGTAAATATACGTTTCTCTTTAAATCAAAGGCACTCATAGAAAATTATTAGAACAATAACAATAAGAAACAAATAAATGTATGACAAAATTTGCTAACTTAATTGAAAATTTACTTGTATAAACATCAATCGAGAAACCCAAAGGCGAAGTGTGCTCTTGTTATATTGTTTTGTACACTCACTTCCAATTGTTCAAAACAAATAACAAAAAATACAATCCAAAGAAATTGAAATTGAAGAAATGCAAAAGAACTACAACTTTTATCATTGCAACACGTTTAGTTTGTTCAACTTGTCCTTTTACTGTGGACTGTGGCAACAAAAAAGATGTGATGAAATCTTGTTCTGTTTTCTTTTGTTTACTTTCTATTGTTTTGCTTGTTATTAGTGTTATGGATGTCTATAGTTTACGCACTTCAAAGGCTACAAAAAATCTCATGTTGGAATAATCTTTTTTTTCAATAAGTGAGACTTGTTTTAACATCTTCAGAAATATATGTACATATACCAACATCTAAAGGCTACATCCAGGAACCCCTTGTGGACTGAACAAGTGTTTAAGATAAATTATTGTAATTAATTAGGTAATTGCGCATTATAATCTTTGAATGAAGAAAAGTTCAAAAGAAATAACTCAAAGAAAAGTAAAGATATTCAAATTCAAATTAATAAAAGGTTCAAAGACTTTACTTGGGTTAGGACAGAAATAAGAAGAAAATGGGAGGATTATCAACCGTAGATGAAGTGGTGAAATTATATACACACAAAAGATAAGTAATTAACTGAATGAAAACAGCTCAGAATAGAGAAAATTGGAAGCATATCGAGAAAACATTTGCTCAAAAATATTATGACAAACATTGCGAAATGTAAGAATTTCTCAAAACAAAATATCATTACCATTTCTGTAGTGTACAAATGGTATATAATACAAAGGTAGAGAAACCAAAAGCGATTACTTAACATTAGGTGGAATACCTTCATTGAAGAAAGCAATATTCTTCCGCCCTCACAGGCCTAATCTTAGCTGTATTCATCCGCTGAGGAATCTAAAAGAATTTCTCAAAAACAAGGTAAATTCCAAGAAATCTGTGGGCATGGTCACATTGGACATTCAGGCTGCTTTTGACACTGTATGGCACAAGGGTCTCATCCACAAGCTATTACTCACCGGTGCCCCCTTGTATCTAGTTAAAATAATACAGATATTTCTGGGTTATTATGGACGGTTGCAAATCTGTTCAAAAAAGTTATAACTGAAGTGGTTCCTCAGGGTTCTGAGTTATGTCCCACGCTATATAATTTGTACACCCATGACATACCAACGTTTAATCATTGTCAAGCTTTAATTTTTGCTGACGCCACTGCTCTCTACTGTTCTGACACTAGCTATAGTGAGATTCAACTTTTGCTTACAGAGGCTTTTAATAACTTTGATGGATACTTTCATATGTAGAAAATTAAGCTTAATTCCAATAAAACAAATGCTATATATTTCACCCGGAAGCGCATGTCTTGTCACTTACCAAATACAAACCTACTACTTAGCTCCCAATCAATAGAATGGGAGAACTGCATAAAATATCTCGGTTTGTATACAGACAACAAATTAACGTTCCGTTGTCATATAAGCAGAACAATTGACAAAATTAATAAAACCATCAGAATTCTTTACCCCTTTATTAAAAGAAAATCTAAACTTTCAATAAAAAATAAATTAATAATTGTAAAGTCGATATTTGTGCGAATCATGCTATATGGGTCCGAGGTTTGGGGCGAATGTGCTACATGTCACCGTAAGAAACTTCAAACATCTCAAAATAAACTTTTAAAAATGATTTTTGATCTTCCCTTTTACTACTCCACTTCTCTTCTTCATGAAAAGACAGATATTGGCATGATAGATGAAAAAATCTGTCTAGGTAATATAAATTTTAATTCAAGAAATGAATTATTACACTCTCCTAGTGTTGATTAATACCTAAGAGGCTAATTTACACATTTACCCCTATTTTCCTTACAAATAATTATGTCAAATTTTTAAAACAAATGTATTTCATGTATAAACTATTCTTCTTAGTTGTTAAGTTAGTTTACTGGAACTAAACTCAAATAATAAGGGTCTAATAAAATAAAATAAATTGAAAAACTATATTAGATTAGATAAGAGTAATGGACGGGAAATACTTGTAGTGACCTGGTAGTCTTCACAAAGATTTCATGTATTAGAAATCTGATCCATAGAACTATCGTATTCCTCCATTCATTATGTGTAACGAACATGTTTTGTATATTATAAATTTCATAATTGAAACTGGAGATTGGAAACTGTATGAAGTAAAAATATTAAAAGAACTTGTTTAGTTTTTATCACTCTTTTTATTGACGTCAATTTATATTCACATAATGTTATTTTTTAAATGACTATGTAAGCGCGCCGGCGGTGAATTCTTCAAATACAATATTTATTAATTCGCAGTGTGTATTCCTTTTTGATTTTTTTTCCTTCTTTTTTGTTATTTTTTGTTTGCAGTGTGTGTGTGGGTGTTTTTCTTCTTTTCATAGAGACCACAACACATCTCACCACTCACAACTAACAACACTTCCTCACTCTCCACTCCACTCGGCACCTACATTTTTGTTATGTTTTGACTAGATATTTTCCAGTTTTCCTTATTGACTAAGACTACTTATTGGCATATGAAATAATAGAAAATCCTTAAATCCCTTCTGACTTCTTTTTCCTTGCTTTATGCTGTGTACTTTGTCTTTCATTTTCGTGTTTTCTATCCATCTATCTTTGTGTCTGCTTGTCTGTATAAACATAACTATGTATCTATTGACTATTGTTATTTGCCTGCTGCTATTCTGGATGTTTTTGGTCTTAAACGTATTCTTAACCCACACAAAAGCAGTCAACCAACTAAAGAGAGAGAGAGAATTTGGT
>JBAMAW010001897.1:0-18940 GCA_037043295.1 Amiota minor | reverse complement strand
TCGGAATATAATTATCTAGGGGTAATATTAACACCGCAATTATGTTTCAAACCGCACTTACAAAATAGGAATAGTCTGGCCAAAAATAGCATAAATGCAACTTGGATAACGTATTTCTCCAAAAGTAAAATAAGGCTAACAGCAAAATGGAAGCTATTTTTAGCGGTTACTAGGACCATACAAAATTATGCTGCTTTGTATGGGGATCAACTTTGTTTGACGATGTATATAAGTTGCAGCCTTGTTTTTTAAAAGACTTTTTCATCTACCCGAAACAGGTATTCCAAATAGGCATTTATATACGCTGGATTTGCTTTTTTCATATTTAAATAAAACTTTATTTGAATATGCTGAAAATAGGCTAGGAAAGTAATAGACCCTCAGGTATTCTGGTTTGGTAAAGTGCAAGATCTTATTTATTTATTTGTTATAAAACTAAGATTATAATTAAAAATTATAACTTAGACATACTACGAGCAATAGCGACAAAGGCCTTCACCTCGGAAAGCTGGTTGTATAATACAATAATATTAATTAATTATTTATATTGGGACTATGCATTAATTTTAAAGGTTGCACACAGATGGCGTTATTTACAACAGTATCGCATCTGGCAATACTGTAACTATATTCATATCAAAGCCTCATCATTAGGCTTTGTTTACCAGTATCTGTCATTTCGCTGAAGTGTACACAACATAGTTTTTTTGTGCTCCGAGTATGTCAACTTTCGTGCCGTCAAAACGCAATTTGCGGGAAGCCTTGCTTTTTTGCTTCAATTTGAAGAAAAATACCACCCAAGCCCGTCAATTGCTGTTGGATGCCTACCCGAACCATACTCCATCGATTTCAACCTGTGAGTACTGGTTTCGACGCTTCAAAAGTGGTGTTTTTGATACCGAGAACAAGGAGCAACCTGGCCAGCCCAAAAGGTTCGAAGACGCAGAATTGGAGGCATTGCTGGACCAAGACCCGTGCCAAACGCAAGAAGAGCTCGCCGAAACGTTGGACGTTGACCAAGCAACCATTTCCAGACGTCTCAAAGCGATGGGAATGATCCAAAAGCAAGGTAATTGGGTGCCATACGAGTTGAAGCCGAGAGACGTCGAACGCCGATTTTTCACGTGCGAATTGCTGCTTGAACGACTTGGCCGGAAGGGTTTTTTGCATCGTATTGTGACTGGCGACGAAAAGTGGATCCATTACGATAACCCAAAGCGTAAAAAAACATATGTCAAGCCCGGCCAACCGGCGCCATCGACGTCCAAGCCGAATATTCATGGTTCGAAGCTCATGCTCTGTATTTGGTGGGATCAGAAGGGTGTGGTGTACTATGAGCTGCTCCAACCCAACGAAACCATCTCTGGGGAAGTCTACCGACGTCAATTGATGCGTTTGAGCCGAGCATTGCTTGGAAAACGGCCGGAAACGGTCGAAAGACACGACAAGGTTATTTTGCAGCATGACAACGCTCGGCCGCATGTTGCACAGGTCGTCAAAACATACCTTGGAACGCTCAACTGGGAAGTGCTACCCCACCCGCCGTACAGCCCAGACATTGCTCCTTCGGATTACCACTTGTTCCGGGAGATGCAGCGTAAGCTGGCTGGACACCGCTTCTCTTCATATGAAGAGACCAAAAAATGGATCGATTCATTCATAGCCGCCCAGAAGCCGGAATTTTGGAGAAACGGAATCCGGAAATTGAAAGAAAGATGAGAAAAGGTTGTGGCTAGCGACGGACAGTACTTTGAATGATGTATCAATCCATTTTGAAATGGAAATAAAGCCCCATTTTTGGTGAAAAAACCTTTAAAATTAATGCATAGTCCCAATAATATACAAAATTAATACAAGTAAACTATTTATACTTATGATTACGATATAATATTGTATAATAGTCAAGATCTTTTCGGTTTTGTAAACGTTAGAACGCAATTGATGATGTTCAATAGAAACATATGGATAAATACTATTGGGTTATATATATGGATAAATACTAGAGGTTAGTGCGCTGGCTGAAATCCCAAGAGTCGCGGGTTCGATTCTCGCTCAAGGCAAGTCTGGTCCTGCACTTTTCTAATTCCTTAACTTCTTAACTTTCCCCTGAGGTGAAGGCCTCTGTCGCTATTGCTCATATTAAATACTAGGTTATAATTTGTAATTATAATCTTAGTTCTAATAAATAAAAATCGAGAAAAATCTTAATAGGGAAAAAATGTGGAACAGAGCAAGTCAAAGTGAACATATATATTAAAATCTGAATCTATCTACTTGGAGAAATTATTTAAGTAGCAATTTGAATACACACACAATTATGTGCATTTTTAAAGCAAGAAGTGACACGTTGTACTTGAATGGGTATAGAAATATGAATTGCACACTCTGCAATTTTAATGTACTTGAAAATATCGTTCATTTCTAGAAAAAGGTCTTATTCTCAAAAGAATTCGTTTCAGATATTTAAAAAAAATACAACCCAAATAAAGAAAAAGTTGTCGACATATTCAATGGACACAGTTATGGTGGATGGAAAAATTTGACTTTGTTTATCACTGGAAACTTATTTTTAATTAAATTTTCTATTTAATTATGTATTTATATTTTTTCTTTTTTATATTATTTATTATTTTATATTTTGTAGTATGTATTCCTCCGACTGACGGACCATGGAGTCAAAGTCGTATTTATTATTTATTTACATATTTATATTTTTTACTAAATAGTTTATATATACGCAATTTTATTTTCTTCTTATCAAATAAAGAATATTATTATTATTATAAGTACTCAACGTAATCCCACAAAATCTGCTCGTTATGATTTTATTGTGCTAAAAATGATAACTGAACTTCCAAACGCATCAATAGTATTTCTCTCGTGTCTATCCAAAGCTATCCTTCGAATTGGATATTGTACTTTCCAAAGGAATGGAAGAAATCGGTTATCGATTTGAACAACGAGAATATTGCTCAGCAGTATTTCTTGATGTAGCAGAAGCGTTTGATCGAGCATGGCATGAGGGTTTGATTCACAAAATTAAATGTTTGCTACTCCAAAAGCTGCATAAAGTCTTACAATCCTACATAACAAATCGAGTGTTTGTAGTAAGACAGAAAATTTCAAAAAAAATGAATTTATTATAAAAGCAGGTGTTCCCCAAGGCAGTGTCTTGGGACCAACTCTATACATGTAATTCATTGCCGACATTCCAACAAGTAGTCAAATTGTTACTTCGACTTTTGCTGATGACACTGCCGTTATCAACTGCTCCCGTTGCCCAGTTAAAGCTTCTGCAGGCTTCGATACTTATCTTAAAAGCCTTCAGGAGTAGTTATCTAACTGGATAATTAAAGTCAGTGAGGGGAAATATAAGCACATTACATTTACATTGACGTACCGACGGACTTGTTCTCCAGTCACGTAAAATGGTGCTACAAGTGCGGAAGCATATAGTAGCTAAAAAGACGTATGTGAAACTAAGGGCTCAAAGCCTTCACCGGCTAATTAATTCTAAATCTTGACTGAGACTTGAGTATAAGGTGATACTGTATAACTCTGTTATTAAATCACTTTGGACTCATGGTTCTGAATTGTGGGATACCGCGAGCACGAGTAACATTGAAGTTACACAAAGAGCACAAACCAAAATACTTAGAACAATCACGGGAGCTCCATGGTATATCAGAAATGAAGACATTCACCAAGACCTGGAAGTGAAAGTAGAATGTTCCAAACGTAAAGCTATTTACATGGACAAAAAATTCGACACGTTAATCCTCTAGCCAGAGTCCTTGTCCTTGCTTATGTAGAGGCTCGTAGTGCTAAGTTGAACCCTTCCTCTTCTTTGTAGAAAGTCTTTGGTTTTTAAGAGTTGAAACCTTTTTGTTAGTCCTATTTAAAAATATATATAGGAGATACAATAAATACCATAAATATATTAAAAAAAAAACAAAATAGATTATCGTCCGTGATCAAGATTGTCTCTATATATACATCCGTACAGTCCAATGAAAAAAAACAGAAAATGAATGTTGGTAACTCATAGTTGAATCTTTGATACAACATACATATACGTTTATGTAGGACAAGCAATGTAGCGCCGTGTCTAGGTGCCTTAACATCTATGAGCATTAATCTCAAATATACGCTTCCCTTCTCGCTCTTATTTGTCCCTGCACATGTGTTTAACACTTTTGTGTTTGTTCTCGTTGTTGTTTTCTTGTTGTTTTACAACAATCATGTTTGTTGCATTCTGTTTTTTCTTCGAATGTTTTCGTTTCGATGGAGAGAAATGTCGTGCCCTCAGACGACGGATCTGCTCTATCTCTGTCGACGTCGGATCTGCTCTATCTCTTTCGCACACCATGGAATTTTTTTTTTTTCACGATTGCAAAGATTGTTAAACACTTTAACTTTTCCTCTCCGCTAATCATGCACACGTTTTGTACAATATCTTAAAACAAAGACGCAATATACAATAAACTGGTATGTGAGTTACTACACCGTTTTTTATGTGATATTTGTGGCATGAGGCCATAAGACATATACAGGGTCTTCACTCTAACGTTACAATATACTCAATATGTATTTGATACACAATTGTGTGAACGCACTGTTTTGATTTTTCTGTGTATCAGTGTGAATCGGCTGTTTTCAATTTAAAATGTAAAGAAACCCTTGAAAATACCCTTGATTTGGCAGACTTGTCCATTCTTTAAAAATTCACTAAGTTGGCAGGCCGCAGTATACGAGGTTTACCCTACTCAATCGTCGGCTTAGAGTATATTTTTTTGTATGGAGTTAATTTATATATCGTATATTATACACTGTATAAATTAAATAAACGCCAAATAGACGTTAGAGTGAAGACACCAATAGATTTGCGCCATCTACCGTTAAACTCTTAAATATACAATAAAGATATGATTAAATGAACAAACATAAACTGAGTTATATAGAAGTGAGCTTTATGTAATTTGGCATAAATTCACTTACAGTAGAGTAAAAATAGATGCTTACTTATTTAAAGAATAAGAATATGTTAAAAAATGGTGAAAGGGTGTCGGTATATAGATCAGCGAGATGTCCGATTAAGCGGTTTGAGTTCAACAAAGCCTGGGATAATCGAATAACCTCAGCATCGTCGCTATTAAATTAATTCACTACTATATTTACTTCATCGAAATATTCACAATTATAAAAAGCAGCACGTAGCCACGTAAACCGCGCTACACATGGCCTTGGGGGAAAGGTTCACTTGGAAGAATGCTTTGAAATTCATTTTGTCCTCACGGAGCCTTAAAAAAATTAAGATCTACTTAAATAACATAAAAATTTAAAAAAATGCGATGGCTCCCATCGCTGTGCTGCTGCAGAGTAAATGCAGGAAGTTGAAGATGAGATGCATGCTGTATACAGCTGTTGTTTTCGTTGCGATATCAGCAACATGCGTGTGTCAATAAGGAGCAACGCGATTGATGTATTTATTTTTTTTTTTCCACGGAGAGGGAATCTTTCGAAGATACCGCCATGTTACTGTCGGTATGTACGATTAATATCGTCTGCTAAGAAGCACCTCATTCAGGTTCATACGCAGGTAATAATATCTGATTTCACCGGACTCGCAAAACGATACGCCTACGTAGTAAACCCTTAACTCCGTCTCCTTTAGCTTTTACTTACCCTGCGGGACTAGCGCGTACATTACATCGCAGGGTAAAGCTTAGCCATTTGGTTCACATCATAACTTTTACACACCAGTCGAAGCTCTATTTGCACTTCTTTGACGCTCTATGCTTCTCAATTCTCGAAGCACTGTTGCAGATAGATCCTTTACCATTCTCCACACTCGCCTCGATTGCAGCATATGTACCACTACATTCTCTGGGATAAACCAGTCTTCCATGACCATTTCCACGTTTTCCCTCTGCCTTTTGTATTTTGGGCAGTGGAAAAATACATGCTCCACATTTTCGCTGTTGCCGCCACAAAAAGAACATGCTACCCCATAATCATGGCCGTACTTATGTAGGTACTCTCTGAAGCAGCCATGACCAGTAAGGAACTGCGTCAGATAGTAATCTGTTTCGCTATGTTCACGTTCAAACCACGTTTGCACATTTCCAATTAGGCGGTGAGTCCATCTTCCATTGGTTGATGTGTTCCATCGGTTTTGCCACTCAAGCAGACTCACTTGTCTTTCTTCTTTTCGCTCTGTTGCCGTCAACCGCCTACCAATGTATTTGGTTCTATCATAGACTCTTTATAATTCAAGAGCCTATATATCTGGTGGCATTATACTGGATATTATCCCAACCGCTTCATGTGACACAATGCGAAAAGCGCTGGCAACTCTGATGGCACCTAGCCGAAACACCGATCTGGCCATCTTCGCATAGCTTTTGACCATAAGTGTAGGTGCCTCGTACATCACCACTGATTGACATACACACACCGCGTTAACACGCACAGCTTTTTCACAAACCTTTTCAATATGTGACTTATAGCTTAGCTGCAAGTTTATTGCAAACCCGTCTACATCAAGGGAGATACGCTCAACCTGTTTTCTGCTTGTGATAAGCACCGCTTCTGTCTTTTGCCCTGCGAGCTGGAGCTTTGCCATGATTAGCCAATTCTTCAATTTCATTGCCGTATATCTCCATATGCTCTGGATTTCCTGCAGTTCTTCGCTACTATTAGAACCGCGATATTATCCGCATATCCGATTATTTGCACTTCTTTTGGGATGGGAAGACGCAATATTCCATCATAGAGAACATTCCATAGGATCGGGCCCAATGCTGAGCCTTGTGGTACTCCAGCAGTCACTTCATAGGACTTTGGTCCTTCATCTGTATCATAAAGCAATACTCTTCCGGACAGATAGCTCTTTATGATTCGCCGTAGGTACACAGGCATATTTTTTGCCTCTAGTGCTCGCATGATATGAGGCCAGTACGCCGAGTTGAAAGCATTTTTCACATCAAAAGTGATAACTGCGCAGTACTCTTTTGTACCAAACATCCATCTATCTCCTTCAATAGCTCCAGTTGCTATATCAGTGAGCTTCTTTATTGCATCAATAGTGGAACGCTTCCTGCGAAAGTCAAATTGGTTATCGGATAAACCACTGGGCGCTCCTTCTAGGTGTTGTTCTAAGCGGGCACAGATTAACCACTCTAGAACTTTGCGAATCGTATCGATCATGCAAAGAGGTCTGGTCTGGTCTTGGTTCAACTGCCGGCTTGTTTGGTTTCTGTAATAGAACCAGCCGTTGCTTTTTCCATATACTTGGGAATACCCCATCTCGTAAGCATCTTGCGAACAAATCCGTGAATTGCTTTGTATTATCCTTTACTGCAATCTTCAGAGCTCTGTTTGGTATGCCATCTAACCCAGGTGCTTTACCATTTCCGAACCGCTCCACAGCTTGAATCACTTCTTCATCGCTAATTATAGGCATTGTTGGCAAATCGGGTACTTCCGTTTCATCAACAGATAGGTTTCCACCTTCCTGAATTTGTGTAGGAAAAAGCATTTCAACCACCCTCTTTAACAGTTTTGGACAAGTTGGTGCTTGACATTTGCCCCCTCGAATCTTTGACATTACCAGCTTATATGCTTTGTCCCAAGGATTTTCATTCACTTTGTCACATAGCTCTTTAAAGCAAGATTTGCTTGTTTTTTAATCGCTTTTTTGAATTCGTTACGTTTCATCTTAAAAGCGTCACGTAATCGTTCATTCTCCACAGTGCCTATATTTCTTTGGTACCGACACCTTGCGCCGACGCGATTGATATTGAATGTAATATATTTGTACACACATTAAGATGCACATGCTCGTACATGGAGTATCATCAAGTTATCGATAATTTTAAACATAAACACCATCTTAACATATCACAATAAATGCCGGTCTTATTGCGTTAGCAGTGCACTGAAATTGAGAACATTTAGGTCTAACAAGATTACCGAGCTTTACCATCAGACAGAACCGAAGGAAATCGGCTTTTCTAGAATAATTTCTCCCTAAACGACTCACATTAAAAGATGGGATTTCAAAACTGAGTTCCATAGCAATGTGCTTTATGTATTTTGGCATTATGCAACTTACAGTAGATTAAAAAAAGACATATTACTTCAAAACTAGCGAGTTACAATAAAATGAATAGCATAAAAACGTTTTCCATGAAAAAATACATACATGTGCCGACTTTCAAGGTGACCGGTCAAACAGTGTCTGAAAAAAAAAATATTTTTTTGGTCCAATTTTATATACGAGTATATAGATTACTTATTGCTTACTTTTTGATAAAAAAATTACATACATTACAATTTCACTTATTATTACAATAACAATAATCGTTCCAAGAAGCTTGTAGACAATTCACAACCCACTTCTTGCCTTTATTGTATCTGCCAGTCAATTTGTTAAGGGTCGCTTGAACTCTTAAGAAAAATAAAATTAATTTTTAACCGGCATGATACTTCATGTTGTATGCCGTCTACACTAAATTGGCCAAAACGAATACCATTCCTGATTAACCGTGGTCACACTTACCAGTTTAATCAATGTCAATCAATTTAATCCACAAAAAATTGCGTTTGTGACATCGTACACGTGAAAGAAGTGAAACTTCTTAAAAACAGACAGAGAGAGATCATCTCAAAGTCTGTCAGTCTGTTTGTCCGTCTGTATATTGCTTTTGGTTTCTGTGGCGTGTCTAATTGTTGTTGTTGTGTTTGCGTTTGCCGTCTGTCCCCTTTTCAGCTAAATTACATCATCAATGAGCTTCTCTGTGTTTCTCGTTCTCATTCCTTCGTATATTCGCTTCTTTTTGTACAACACACAAGCTGTTTGCTTCCATCTTGTTGTTTCTTTGGCGTGTGTAATTGTTGTTGTGTTTACGTTTGCGCTCTGTCTCCTTTTGCACATAAATTAGATCATTAATTTACCAAAATGTACCAAAAACCAAAATGTGTTCTGCTGATTTTTGTTTCTCTTCTTCTTTCGCGTATTTTGTTTGACTTTTGTTGAGTGGAGGGAGTGGGTAATTTGAAAATATTAGAAACGAGCATTAGAGGCACTCGATCGAACGTTAAGAGATTTGCGCGGCTATCAGAAATATTTCGGTGGCGCGATGATTCTACTGGCTGGAGATTTCCGCCAAGTGCTGCCGGTCATTCCCAGATCAACTTCTGCTGATGAAATAAATGCTTGCTTGAAAATATCAAATTTACGGAGATACATTTATTAAAAATATGAAGTTAACAACGATTATGCGAGTGGAGTTACAAAATGACATATCTGCAGAAGTTTTCCCAAAGGAATTATTAGACATTGGTAATGGAAAAACTCCTGTGGACACTTCTACTGGTCTCATTGCCATTACACAAAATCTTTGTCAATTGACAACGTCAAAAGAAGATTTAATTTCAAAAGTGTTCCCAAATATTGGCGCTAATTACAAAAACCACGATTGGTTCTGCGAACGAGTCAGACGACGTAAGCAACTATTTGAGGACCGGTGGTGCAAGGAAATCGAAGTAAGAAAGCACCGAAAGGGCCTAATCTAACACCCAGGAACAACTTCTATACGAGTATTACCCCATAATCCGTGACCGCGGTTTCCTGTAAGGAAATGGAGTGGATGCGACTTGAGAAAAGAGAAGAAGCGGAGTTGTTGCTGATTGTTTTTTTCTTTTATATATATGTATATATATATTTTCTTCAAATTATTTTTCTTATATATTTTAAATTTTGTTGGTTTTGTTTGAGTGTAATTATTGTGTTGTGAGTGAAAAAAGTGTTGGTGGTTGTAAAAGGGTATGTGCCTGCTTTTCAAATTTTTTTATTTATCACAGCAGAGAGCTCATTAGGATAATAAAGGTATCTGCCCTCATTGCAATTTGGTCATTCTGTACGTTGTATTTTGGTTTTTTTTTTTTTCGGGTCGTATGTTTCCTTTGATCTTCCTACGTTTTTTTGTTTTTCTTTCTTCTTGTTATGTATTTATGAAATCATATTTTTTTTTTTTTTTTTTTTGTTGATAGCTCTAAGTCAGTTCGCGTTTGTCCTTCATAGAGTGCAGTCGCAACTGTGCTTCTTGGAGTTATCGTAAACTTACATATTGTGTTTAGTCTAGTGCGTTGTCTGAAAAGTCCCGTTCAGCGAATATTTTTTGCCATCTATTTGTTTCTTATATTCTCAGCAGATCAAAAAAAAAATAAAAAGTAAAATTAAAAAAACAAACAAAATCAAAAACCATGCGACTTTTGTGGTAGTCTTGTGTTTAAGTAACGATGCTTTCTTTTTGTAATACATTTCCAGCATAATTGATTATTGTATACTGTAGCTAAACCATAATTTGCTTTCTGGCTAGCTGCTTTAGCATATACCTTAAGACAATAAAGTACTGAAATTTCTTATTTAAATTGCCTGTGTTCTGTATTTTTTTGTTTTTTTTATTCTGTATGCTAGTATCTATCTTTAAATACTATGCTAAAAATGAGCGCGATCTGTCAACCAGTTTGTTTACAGCATCCACATCAGTAGTTCTCGGCCGGATTGCGCTTAAACAGCGCCAAACACACCAGAGACAAATCACCGAACGATATTGATCTTTTTCCATTTTTGCAAAACTGACCGACATGCTCGCTTCCAAAGGCTATCAAAACAAAACAAATGAAAGGAATTGACTGAAACTGACAGTAGGCTACTAAAAGAATATACTGCACGATGGTAAAACTCCTTTGTAATTGCAGCGCCATCGGGTGGTGAGGCTAAGTACTTGTTGATTGACCCTCGTATCAAGACCATTAAAAAACCAGATATCTAATAGTTTAACACTATGATTTTAATTGTTGAAAGTTTGGAATGGCTTAAAAAATCGAAACATTTGCTATTTAATACGAAAAAATTCTACAATTCGATTGTTGTTGTATAAAAATGAAAGGATGTTCGGATAAATATAGTGTATCTCTTAACATTTTATTTAGAATGGTTCGCCAAGGGGTTTTAATGTTACCTCATGTACTTGAACATGTGGAGGAGTGCCCAGAGCGTACAGAATAGCGCTCGAAATATCCTCAGCCCTAAGCATAGGCAATGTCTTATAATGTTGTGGCACTAAGTCTGTATCAACAAGACCGGGGCTTATGCTCTGCAAAGAAAATAAATAAGACGCCTAATAAAAATTGCCAGAACATAAACAAAAAAGTCTCCCTAAAACATACCGTCACTTTTATGTTAGTACCAAAATCACGAAATTCTTGCCTTAGAAGCTCAGTAATGGCAGTCAATGCATGCTTTGTTGCTGGATAAATATTCAACTCTTGCACGCTTCCGGGTAATGGATTAAATATATAGTGACCCACAATGCTATTAATCAGAAAAACATGACCAGCAACACTACGCTCTTTCATTGATTTATAAGAACGCTGAGTACAATGGATCACACCCATTATATTTGTCTGTAAAATCGTTTGCAATGTCTCCACATCCATGTCAATTAATTGACCTCCTGATAATTTGCCAGCACTATTTATGAGAATATGAACAGCACCCAAATTTGGTTGTTGCTCTATCCAATCGAATGCAGCATTCACAGCCTCCAAATCCGTAACATCACATTGGCGAACATGAAACCGTTCACGCTGTGATTCTTTGGGTAATTCAGCACGTAATTTTTCCATCGAATCCAAGCGACGTGCCAGGCCAACAACAATGACACCTGCTAAAAGTAGATCACGAGAAATAGCAGCACCAATGCCCGAACTGGCACCAGTAACAACAGCAATGCAATCACACCAACGTTCCATGGCGTTACGAAGTGACACACTGATTAAGATTAGATTTGACTTTGTATTTTAAATCGATTGATGTAAATAAATATTGATCAACTAATGTTTAATTTTGTAAGCCGCCACAATTCCCACATCTGTATCGCATGCGATCATATTTCGCTAGTTTAAACCACTAAAAGCCTCAATAATAGCAACTGTATCTAGTTTAATAGTGCATAACGTAATAGAAAAGTATCTGGCTACTTATCTAAAATCTACTACCTGTAGCTATGTACTGTGTACCATTGCTATTGTATGTAAAAATTTTATTTAAATTTATGCAAATCAAATAAGATTCATTCAAACGGTTTGTTGCATTTTTCTGTATTTTGTACAATATATTGAATTGTCAAACCAACAAAGTAAGCTAGTTAACTTCACTTTACCTATATTTGTCCACCTGACTAACATATCGATTGACATCCAATCCCAAATATAACTACTAGCGCGTTGCTACGCGTGCGTGTTTTTTGTAGTCATTGTTCTTGTCATAATGTATGGCGCCAAACTTATATAGGTTATTTCTCTTAAATGAGTAAATGTGAGTGATTTTTATCGATATGTAAAAATTAAGGATTATTATAACATTTTGTTATCATATTTTTTTTATTAGAACTGATTGGCGATAATTCTATATTTTTGTAATTAATAGTTTACGTGAATGAACAATATATATTTTAATATTATACGTATGTATCTATCGATAAACAATATTTTTGCTTTTCTAATTCGGTTTTTGGAGTTCCAACTCTAGAGCAACTGATATAGTGAAAAACATGGAATTTTTAAATTTACTTCAGCTACGCTCTTGAGCTTTGTTGATTGTCAACGTGAAAGCAAAACGCACAGGAAACTCTAGTCGTTTGAATACGATGGGTAAGTCTGTGGGAATCTTTGGAATGTGTGGAATGATGACGTCTTCTTCAAGGAAAGTCTGGTTCCGTTGCACAACCAACTTTGGCGTATTCAAATGCCGAAGGAACATTATTGGTGAACCAATTTTCAACGTGAGTTTGTGCGGTGACATTCCAGGTGGCTGTAATGTATTAAGAAATTCGACTGGATAATGAACACTTGATCATCTTCTGTAATTGTGTCAATGAACTTATAAGTACTCTATAATTTAATTACACCAGAAATTTTCATTGAATGTCGTTATTGATTCAATTGACATAATCATTCTTTACAGCTAACATAGCACGCTCGCAAAGCTAGTCGCGACTCTTAATGTTTTTAGCGACGGTTCGGAAAACTATTTTATTGATCTTGAATTGATGACAGAAGTTCGGTGGTAATGATAACTCCTGTGTTGCAGGGGCAACCGGAAGTTTGCCGTCGCCCATATCCAAAAGTTGAACATACACATATCTTGAAAAGATGTTAGTACTTCATTGAAAATATTTTCCGAATACTGTATGTCGAGGCTTGTGTTCTCTCTACGTGCTCGAAAAAGTATGTCTTCGCTCATACTTTCTTTGTGTTTTTCCCATAGATCTATCGGTTTGGAAAGCGCACAGCTAGTCAAAATTATGGCGTAGAGAGTTCGTATTTGGTGAGCATGACGTGTTTTAGATGCTTCGACCAATGTGGACAACACAATGTTGATAATTTTGAAGCATACCAAGTTTTTAATACGTTACTATGTATTCCTGACACTCTTGACAAATACGGTTTTGAGAGCTTGAAACGATGTTGGGCCTTTGATCACGTGAATCAGCATTCGTAGAAAGTAGCAGTCAGAATTATTGGAATGAATAATATGTACTCGTCCTAATGTATGTGCAAAAATTATGCCAGAAGAATGTCTTGCGCCTCGCTTTCTTCTGCAAAATATTAGCATTGCATTTACAGTATTTTTTTCTTGCTCGTAATTTTGTTTACAATTATGCTGAATTTCATTGTTCTTTTTAAGTTTTGAATCATAATTATCTGTTCGTGTATTTGGGTTGAATCATCGAAAATGAATTGCTTATCAATTTCATATTTATAATTGTTTGATTCTTTTAGTTCGCTTAGCATTTTATTTTCTTCAAATGTCATTAATTTCAATATTTTTTTCTTTATCTGTCTCTATTTTAAAATGTTGTTTATTAGTGATTGGTACTATTTTATGTTGCTTTACTTTTACAAATTATCATTTCATAAAATCTTCGCCTGTTTAATTCAGCACTACTTCCAAGGTCACTTTCAGACTTGACATAATGAGTCCGTCCGTCTGACGCCAGCACGATGTGCTTCGATGAGTGTCAGACTCAGACTGAACTAAAGAAAGAAAATTATTATTCAAAGCAGTCCAACACAGTTCTTACTAATTTGCTATGTACCGATTTCCCTTTGCTTTATTTTGCACCCGTTATATCGGTATTACTTAACCTATCACAGTTCTTCTGTTGAAAGGTTTTCCTTTCCAGTGTTTCCCAACTGTTACCATAACTTACATACTTTGTTGGTAACTTAATTGCTAATATTATTGATTCGTTATATGTGATGATTCCCATTCTGCAAAATTTTAACTTTAAGAAATCTATTTTGTATTTGTTAATTTCTTCTGCAGTCAGTATTGATTGATGCAATGTATTATACTTAGCTGATGCTATGTTATCTTACAGTGAATTTACACCAAAGAATCGATGTTGCGTTTACATCGGCGATTCTTAATGTTATTAATGTCATTTTCATCTATGAAAATCCTTTTGTTTCTAAAGATTGTTATTATAGTATTCCCAGTGATTAATCTCATATAATTTTTTTCTGCTTAGGATATCGGCAATATTATTATCTTTCTCTTTTATATAGTCAAGTGAGAAATTATATTATCCCAAACTAATGAGCCTTGGAGCCTTGGAATTATATAGTTCCCGGAGTATTTAGTCATGAGCCACTTAAGTAGTTTCTGATCGCACTCGAGGTCGAATTCCCTGCCAAATAGGTATGGCCTATAGTGCTTTACTACTCACACGATGGTTGAGTTGTTGCACTCGTTTTTTTTAAGAGTACGAGATGCATATACAATACTATTGGATGTCCCTCTAGAGAAAGCACTGCTCCTATAGCGAAGTTACTTGCATCCGTTGTTACTTTAAATTTGTTACAAAAATTCGGGTATTTTCGGTATGACTGTTTGTCACCATATCCTTTAGTTTTTCAAATGGCTTTAATGCCATTTTGTTTTCATCTGTGTGAATTTTGTAATCACCTCGTCAATCATATTATGATTGGCGTAGGTTCTCAATAGCATATCTATTTTTTCAATTAATATATTGACTAAGTCTTTGTCTACCCTACTTGGTTGTATATTTCCGCTTTAGATTCGTCTGTACGTATAATAAAATCGTAGACTTCATCAGTCAGTTCCCGTGTTGTTCAAGTATCAATAAAACCCACTCATTTCATTGAAAATCATATTATTGAAACACAAGTAGCTTAAGCGCACGGCATAGACTTTATTTCGTCAAAACTGACCCACAAAATATTATTTAATTTATCTTTATATATAAAATTCGAGTGTACGAAATTTTGTGACTCTTAATCTCCTAAACGGCTAGACCAATTTTGATACATTTTTTTTCTGTTTTACTTAGGGGGCCAGCAAGATGGTTTATAATTCAGTTGAATCCGGCAGGTGGCGCTGTTCTCGAGATACAGCCACTTTTTTACCAAATTTTTAACATTTTTTATCTAGCGCACATTACTAAGCCTTTGCTTTATTTGTGTTTCGTGTTTGATGCTATCAATCAATTTTGGTTTGTTGAAAGGGAAGTGGGTGGGTCGCGGGGTAGTCGTGTACCAAAAACCAAAATGTGTTCTGGCGATGTTTTTCTCTTCTTCTTTCGCGTATTTAAGTATCACAAACATATTTCGAATACCACGCGTTCGAAGTCGCGGGCACAGCTAGGAATTTATAAAATTTTAAAAATAGGTTTTTCTAACAAATTTGCTAACACACCATGCAAAAACCTCCCAACATTTTCTCGCTTCTTAACCCACTTCACACAATTGTAGTCGTTGGCCGATCGTGCTAAGGGGTCGGTACACAGTATGCGTACGTTACTTTTGTGTCAGAGGTTCGATCCCAGAGAGGTTTTTTTTTTAGAAGGCAGGTAAATGTCTGCGTGAGGCAATTATTTATTAATTACAAATTACAAAAAAAAGAAAACACAATTTATGTATTTATATTGCGACAAAAACGAAACTTTGCAAATACGATCGTTGGCTCATCACGTAAGCATCATCTTGCAATTGATAAATGGATGGGCTCAACTCAACCCCAAGATACAGAGAATATCCTACTTTTTTTTTTTGTGTTTTTTCTGCTATTTGACTATTTCGATACATATTTATTAAAGGAAAAAAAAAAAAACAACAAAGAAAAACAGCTAAAGTTTTCATTATATATACACTCTACATTGGACAATTGGTTGTAGATTAGGTAACTGTATTAATGGAAGTTTTGTTGTCCAGTTTGCAGCATTTCTAGAAATACTTACAAAGCAAAGATTTTACGAGATTGTTGTTTAATAATGCACAATGGCAAACCGTAACGCAGTTGAAGTGGTGGACAGAACATTGAGGGATATAAGACAAGATGATCGACCCATGGGTGGCGTCACAATGCTGTTTTATGGTGATATTAGACGGACATTACCAGTAATTCCTCGATGTACGAAGGCTGCTGAAATTAAAGCATTCCTTAAGAACTCGAGTCTATGGTGATATGTTATATCAAGGCATTTGACATTAAAAATATGCGGGCACACATAGGAGGTAACCCAAATTCACAAATGTTTTCCGACTCTTTACTAAAAATTGGTTACGGAACATATCCACAAGTAGAAGGAAAAATTGTATTACCTGAAAATCTATGTAACACTTTTTCATCACTCCAGGACCTTATTTCATCTGAGTACGGTGAACCAACACCATTGACAAATCAACAAAATTCATGGCTATGCGAAAGCACAATTCTGACACCACGCAATGATCAGGCCGCAGTAAATAATGATAAAATATTGACGAGTGCCCCGGGGGAAAACACTGAATATAGTTCTATTAACAGAGCAATGGAACAAGAAGATGCTACCAATTATCCTATAGAATTTTTAGAGTCTCTGAGTACCCTCTGCCTGCCATAAGAAAGTATGGAGTACACATCATCCTTTTAAGAAATTTAAGTACTCCTAAATTTTGTAACGGCACCAGATTGAAATTGATTAAAACTACAACCAAACGTTATTGAAGCACATATTTTGACAGGTTGCAGTAAGGGAGACAGCGTTTTCATACCTAGGATTACTCTAATTCCCAATAATTTCCCATGTCATTTCCAACACAATGACAATTAATAAAGCACATGGACAGAGTCTTTCGGTAGAAAGCATAGATTTGAGTTTTAGTTGCTTTTCGCATGGTCAGTTACACGTAGCTCTTTCCCGTATTAGCAATTCTAATAATTTATATGCACACATTCCTGAAGATTCCACTTCAGATTTCATGTATTGTTATTTTCTCGTTCCTTATGATGGCTAAGTTCCTTAGTTACAAATTTTCCGCTGGACACAATTCGATTACCGCTTCTACCGATGCGCCAATTATGTTTGATTAAGCCACAATAAATTTAACGTTAATTAATTATTAATTGATTTCTTTATTATGGAAAAAAATTATAACAAAATTAACTAATTTTAACTTATAATTTCACAATGTGAATAGTTATTTTGCCCTTATCTGTTTGAGATCTTAAGCCTTCTGAAAACTTACAATCTATTTGGCATTTGCAAATGCCTTTTTGTTTTAATTGGTTTTCGCTTACTAAGCATAAACGACATAAGCAAAGGCGACGCTTTTTTAGTTTCTTTTATATATTTGTTTGCATATACTTTTGGACAATTATGCTGACATCGTCGATGTCGAGATAATTGTTCAAAGCTGGATTACTGGACGTTACTTGCGCGAAGCAACTTTTGAAAGGTGCTGGAAGGTTGTATGTGAGAGGGTTAACAGGTGATGTCTATGAAGAGATAAAGGGTGAAAGACACATGAATAAAAAGTTGGAATATATTAGATCGGAAGATACAGGAGATAAAATTCAAACGTAAGGAAATGATGCTTTAAGTGCGGAAAAGAGTTTCACCTAGCTTGGGTGTGTCCAACCCTATTACATGTTTTAAATTTCAGCAAACTGGCCATATTGCTAGGCAATGTATATATGAAGAAACGATTAAGGACATTGTCAAAGTTCAAGCAAATGTAGGTGATGAACTAATATTGAGAACAGGGGACAGATGAGGTCATATATTCAAAGCGGCCAGAGTAGAAGTATTTATTTTATCCAGCATTGGTGGACACAGGCGCGACTATAGCTTGTTGAGATATTATTCGCTTGGCAAATTAAATGGAGTCATTTTAAACAGTATTGATATTCAACATCTGACAGGTACCAGGGATGCTCGTTTGAGCACAGTGGGTAGCTTCGAAATAGACGTTAAGGTCGTTTTCAGCAAATTTAGGGTAACATTTCATGTCGTTAAACAGGGGGAATTTGGTTACGCAACAAGTTTAGGTAGGCTGGTTTTTAAGTTCATATCTTGCTTAAAAAAGTGGGTGCTAAATTTGCAGCCAAAAAGAGTAGTACGAAATTCGAACAAATGAAACTAGAAAGAAGGTTATCTTCGACTATGCTGAAGATGAAATACATTTCATGGGATTTGTATGGGACCACCCTAGTGGTCTGTTTCTGCTGGTTCAGACAAATATCCTGCGTCTGTTTTGGAAACTAATAAGTGTCCAAGTTTCAGTTCGATAGGATAAAAATCAAAGAAGCTTTTCTAATAAGAACATGAATTCAATTGGGTGGTTTGTATGGGAGGTACCCCCGTAGTGGTCCGATTCGGCTAGTTCTGATAGTGTCCAGGTTTCAATTCGATAGGACAAAAACTAAAAAGTTTTTCTCATAAGAATATGAATTCAAATGGCTGGTTTGTATTGGTGGTACCTCCCCTAGTGGTCCGATTCGGTTGGTTCGGCATTCCATTGCTGGCATTCGAACAGTGAAGACGTGTTTCTTTCTTCCGCTCCTAAGCTCAGCATCGACAAA
>JBAMAW010001896.1:0-44956 GCA_037043295.1 Amiota minor | reverse complement strand
GTGTAGAGAATGAATGCTTATGCATGAGAGAAAGATAAAAATGCTTTATTGATTGTGTTTACTTTACGTAAGAACGTACGAACAAGTGGCCGAATAACCGAAAAATAAAATAACTCTTTTGTATTGAAACAAGTAACACAAAAATATTCTGTATTATTGCTTGACCATCTACTTTAGAGGTTTCACTTCCATATTGTATTTGCCTAAGTAGCTCCAATATAATAAATAATAATATCGTCAAATTTTGATTTTCATCACATTTCATTTTCATATTTCTTTGATTTACTCTCCTTCGCTAAAAAAGTATCTCTTCATTAAAAAATAACACAAACACAACAATTCACTTCAATTCAATGCAACGCAATTATTAGAAATTATTTAGAAATTTCTGAGAAATCAGAATAAGTCAACTAAATGTTCTACTACTCTTTTTGCCACCTAGATTCATTTCTTTCTAATAAGGAAAACTCCCTCTACTAATTTCTGCCATTTTCATTACCGTTAATTCATTAAATTTTTATTTTTAGACGTAATAAAAAATGTAATTGCACTTACTTTTTATTTTCATGACAAAAACTTATTGCATCATTTTAGGCATATTTCCTTTTAAAAGCAAATTTATATTTCCATGAGTTTTGAAAAATTTCTAAAAAAAAAAATAAACAGAATATTTGGGTGGCGTAGTCAATTATTCGTAAAGAAAATGCGACAGTCGTTTATTTGAATTTTTAACTATAAATTTCTTTTCATTGGAAATTTTGGTCAATGCTTTCATATTTAATTTTATGTTATAATAAGGACACTTGTGTGACCCATTTGCATGATGTTGATGTTGATGTTGACAATGAAAGTCGCTTTTCTAAGGAAAACTACAGAGTCAAACCACAGCAATTTTCTGTTATGTTAACATTGAAAAGCTCGGCATAGCTTTTGACCTTTCTTTGCATTGGCTCGCTTTGATTTTCTGTTCATTACAATTTCTATTATTTTTTCAACTATCATCATCATCATCATCATCATCATCATCATCATCATCACTTGGTTTGCTTTTCTTTTTCTGTAGAAATAAATTCAAAAAAAAAGTTCAGTTGATTTTACAGGTTTAGCTTTTCCATTTCCATTTATATGTTTGTAGTCATGTTGCTTAACAAATATATTTTTCATCTGACTTTTGGTTTGTTTCCATGCTGAATAACCTTATTCTGAGGCTTCAAAGCTTTTCCATTTTGCATTTCTAGGAGGAAAAGCTTTCATTTTCATTTCAGTTCTTCTCATTTCGAATATTTTAAATGACCCGATCCAGTGAATTTTGGTTTCGGTTTGAAATAAACCTCTTTGTTGTTGAGATTGATGTTGTCAGTTATAGAAAAATTATTTTAAAAAATTGAAAAGGCTAAAATTGTCTCATATAATTTAGTAGAAATGAAGGACACTTATTCTTCTTAAATAAAAATTGATTTTCTGATATTATACTTATTACTTTCAACATAAACAAAAGTGTATCCTGCTTCTTTTTCTTTTTTAACATTTTAAAGTATCAATAAATCAACTGACTTCGATGGCGCGCCTTATATTTAAAGAAGTTCGTTAAAATTTAAAAATTTATATTTCCTTCTATCTTGGGAATAAATATTTACAAAAATATACAATTTCAAAGTACTAAACAAGAAATAAGAATTAAACTGATGCCAAAATAATTGACTTCTTCCCTTCTTCAGTGCTCCCTTTTGTTTTGGGATTTAACTCTAACTAAATATCTCAGTGTTAATATTATAAGTAAAACAATAGCAAAACGGCTACATATTTAAGATCCCCAATTTGCTACGTTTAAAGATTTTGAGTCGCCTGCTTGAAAAAGCGTCTGTGGTCCTTGAACTATTCGACAGAAAGCAATTAAATCAGATTCTGATTATATCAGTTCTGTTCTTTCTTGCATACTAAGATAGCCTCAAATGAAAATTGCATTAAACATACATCGAGTGAATAAATAAATGAGTTTTTAATTAATAGAAATTTAAAAAAAGAATGCTAAATTTCTTTGAAATGAGATAAAAATTCACAGTTGTAAATGAGAATGAGAATCCTCCTCCTAATTATTTAATTTTTTTGTTTTTTTTTTCATATATACAAAATTTTTTCGTCTTACAAGTATTAAATAAAAATGGGTCAAGTGCGAGTCAGACTTACTAGTACGGAGGGTTCCGTACCAGATTTAGGTTTGATTTGATTGATTCCAAAAAATATGTAGCGCCTATATCAGAAACTTATAGTGTCTAAATTTCAGTTCAAGAGAACAAAAAAGAAAAAAGTTTATCTAATAAGAACCAGAATTTTAATGGGGGTTTCTTAGGTGGCCGATTTGGCTGATTCCAGCTGATGTGTAACGCCTATATCAAAAACTTATAGTTTCTAAATTTCAATTTGTTAGAACAAAAAACAAAAAAGTTTTTATATAAAAACTTGAATTTTAATGGTGGGTTTGTATGGGAGGCACCCTCCTTAGCAATCCGATCAAAATGAAATTTCGGCAATACACGTTTGTGATGTATAGCCTTCCAAAGTTCAAGACCGTGGAATTACTGGATCGCATAGCTGCCATAAAAACCAAAATGTATCTTGTATGGGGACCCCTTTAAGTTTTCGAAAATATTTTAGGTTTAGTATTTTTTGCTGATGCCCGGATAGAAATAAACATTCTGTGAAAATTTTCACTCTGTAGATATTGCGATTTATGAGATATGACCCAAGAACGGACGGGTTCCTTTTGGTACCCTTTGGGTCCGGAACCCTAAAAAGAATATTAAAGAAGATTTTGGTTGAAAGAAATTATAAAATTTTAATTGAAAAATTGCATTCGATTTTATTTATTTTAAATTAAAGTTTCAAATTAAACACATCAATCTTATAGCATATTTTAGCTTTGTCTACTTTAAGCAAACCACAGTGATGAGGTAAGCCAGATCCCACCCGGTCTTTAACAACTCAAACAGTTATGGAAACTTTAGCCATGTGTTTAGCTTCCATAATAAGTGATCATTCAAATATAGGAAATTTATTTACCAGACTAAAGATAAAAAATTTTTCTAGTTCTCATAATAAATCAGTTGATGCATTGAAAGACACACATGGGAAAAAACAGTTTCATATTTATTTCCCATAAGATTTTTGTTTTTTTTTTTTTTTTCTGTACTCGGTAACATTTCTTTGCCCACTTTAATTAATAGTTAACACTTTAGCCCTTCGATATTGTGGATTTCCATTATAACATGCAACTCGGTTTTTGTCAGGTTTTCGGTCGCTTGCTTGCTTATTAATTGGTTAGGTCGTTTGAATTTCTTATTTGCTAGTTGAATTTTGCATTCGTGCTTGCATCCAATACAATACTATACCACATATGTTATATATTCATCCATTTATCCATCCATGCGCTATTTCATTTATGCGCTATTCCATTCGTTTGCTCGTTTGTTCGTTGACTGGTTCATCCTTCGTCGTCGTCTTAATAGTACCATTCTGAAGTTATAAAATACTCCATTAAGGCGGCAGGCTTTTTGACAGCCTGACAGGAAAGTCAGTCCAAGTTGCTTTCATGCTTTCTTGTTTACCCATGTTTACTTTCGTTTTGGCTTTCAATTTGCTTCTCTCTTCGGCGTCCTTTCTTTCATGCATTTGTTCCTTTGGTGTTGTTGTTGGTTTGCTCGCTCGCTTGGTTATTCCTTTGTTTGGTTTGGTTGTTTATTTGTTGTTGGTTTCGTTGTGCTCATGATTCGTTCCATAGTTCGTTCCATAGTTCGTGAGTTCGTGCGTGCGTGCGTTTGTTCGTTCTGTTGTATTCTGTTCTGTTCTGTTCTGTTCAGCTCAGTTCAGTTTTTTCGTGCCAAATGCCACTAAAAATCTATTCAGAATGCATTTTTATTTTCTTCTTCCTGCGTCTTCACCTTCAATTGCTGTGCTGTTAACCCTTCCCCTCTTCCTCTTCCTGTTCCTCATCCTCATCCACAGCCTCATATTCAGCCTCCTTCTTCTCCATCTCCTTTGTAAAATTAGTTTTGTTAGTTGCTTTTGCTGTGGCTATTGCCATTTGTTCCTTTTGACCGATATTTTCGTGCGAGGCGCACTAGAACACAAAAACAGAAACAAAAACAAAAACAAAACAAAATGAGTCAAACCGTCAAACTATCGACTAACCTTCCTTGCTCCCGAACGCCCGCAAACCATTGTAGTACAATAGATTCAATGTAAGGCAAATATTGCCATTGCCGTGCCGTTGTATACCATGCCATGCCGCTTCCTTCTTCGATGCAATGCAGTTTCACTGTTCAATTGAAAACCCAGTAAAGGCCCCAACAATAATAACAACAACAGCAACAACTAATGCTTAAACGAACAACTAACCAACAACAACAACAACAGCATGTGAACGATGAACGAATGACAAACGACGAATGAATAATCACGAGGAAACACACGAGGAAGCAAACGAAAACTATGAACAAATAATAATACAAAAGCCGTAATGCTTGGCATTCGGTTTTCGGCAAGAGTTCTTCATACGAGATTACTACTCGTTCATTCGTTTGCTCGCTCGGCTGTAAGTTCGTTTTGTTAGCGTGTAGCTCGGTCGCTTGGTCGGTTGGATTGTGGCGCGTTGTGCTGCGTTTACGTTGCGGCAATGACAGCTTTGGAGTCGCTAGTCATCGTCACCCGTTGCTTGTCTTTCAGTCGCTTTAGTTCAGTGGCATCAACACAAGCGCGTCGTACCGCGTTCTTAATACGCTGTGCGTCTCCTCTGGCAGGTGGCGGCTGTGCGTCGTGTCTTCTAGTCTTATAGTCTTAGTACGTACGTGAACATGAACGTTAATGTTAACATGCTGCTGGTGCAACATAACGCAATATAACGTCATTGTGTATAGACCTTCAACAAAGATGAAGACGGAAGTTTAAATTTGATTTAAGCAGTTCTAGAAGTGGAAGCTCACAAAACTAACTGAATTGACTAATTGCTTAATTGACTAACTTACTAACTGACTAAATGACTGATTGACCAACTGAACTGAACTGAACTGAACTGAACTGAACTGAACTGAACTGAGTAAGTAATGTGCGTACGTGCGTGCATGCCTGCGTGCCTGGCTTTTGGCCAAGTTGCTGTGAGCGGCTTCAGTAGTTCCTCCTAGTAATTTCGTTTCTTCGTTCGTTCGTATATGCGTGCGTGCGTGCGTGCGTGCTTCTGTTTGCTCGTCATTGTTACCGTATGCCGTTTGACGTGGCCGTGGCCGTGTGCGCCGCGCTAGTTGGTTAGTTATATTGGCCATATCTGCATTTAGTAGCAGCAGTCATCATCATCATTTCAAGCCGTTCAAATCGTACAATGAATATTTCTCGCATGTCGCCGTCACTGTCGCTATACATAGTTCAAATGAGTGTACGGCGCGTATTCAATTAAGTAAAAAATATTTTTTTTTTAAATAATCACAAAAATAATTAAATTAATTCTTAAACTATAACAAATTGGGTGAAAATTAATAATAATTAATAATATTAATTTTTTTTTTTTTTTTTTCTTAATCTTACAAACATGTGTAAGTTCACAGTGTCACAGAGTATGTATGTGTGAGCCATAAAGTATGCAATAAAATATTCATTATTAAATTTTTTTTTTTTTTTTTTTAAATTTTCTACTTGAACTTCAAAATGTTGTAAGTGGTTTTAGAGTGTCTTTCAAGTGAAATTCATTATTATTTTTATTAATTATTACTATTATTATTATTATTATTATTATTATTATTATTATTATTATTAATTATTATGATGACAACCAAAACTGACAGGTCGATGAAGAGAAAGTGGAATGGGAAAGGAAAGAAGAAAAATGAAAATAAATAAATAAATAAATTGAGGCAAAGTAGTTGAGAGAAAATTAAGCGCAACACAAAAGCAAAGTGTTTACCTTAATTAATGCACAAAAACGTTAAGGACGCTAAGGAACGAAAAACATACAAACACTTAAACTGAAACACACACACACATATATATACATACATATATATACACAAATATAAATACTAGTAGTTACTAAAGGTCTAAGAAGCTACGGTCGATGACGATGATGAGGATAATAATGATGACGACTACGACAACAAACGTGGACGAAGACTATGACGCTGCATACGCAGCCATACACAAAATATATAGTGCATGGTTATGTATATATGTATATATGTGTGTGTGTGTGTGTGTTCAAGAGAGAAATGGAAAGGAAAGGGAAAGGGAAAGGAAAGAATGGAAAGGAGAAGAGAAGAGAAAGTTGTACACATGTGTGTCGAAAGGCAAAGGACAAGCAAAACTTAAATGCGGCAGTTTGCCAGAGTTGCCACTAACACTGTGACTCCCTTCCTCTCCTTCATCATCTACTGCGGGTGCTACTAATTAATATTTAATTAAATTAACGTTAGCATAAAAGCTATCTCAAAGTTTTCGCTTTGGTTTTTGCTCTTCTCTCCTTCTGCTCTTTCTTTACTTCATCCCATTACTTTCAACCTTATTCAACCTTCTTTCTATTTAACCTTTTTTAATTTTCTTCCTTTATTTATTATTTCACACTTTATTGCTTAGACCCTTGAGATCTCAAAGTTATCCATGAGGAGCCCTTATTATTATATTCACCAGTATTACATTTTATTTCACCTCCTTTGAAGTATTTGTCTAATTTTTATTATTCTTTCATTTCTTTTTATTTAATTTTTTCAAAATACTACCAAATAATAATACTTACCTTCATTTTTTATACACTAAATATTATTATTATTATTATTATTAATTTTTGTTTTTATATTATTTTCCTCCAAAGTCTACTAAAGCAACATGGCGTATGATTGATATTTAATTATGTGTCATTAAATTTAAGTGGTTGTGTGCATGTGTGTGTGTGTATGTGTATGTCTGCGTATGAAAATTTTAAAATATATTGAAGTGTTCACATATACAAATTCGATGTGAGTGGGTTCAAATGTATTACATTTTTTGTATAAATTGAATATTTTTTAATAAATTAAAGGAAAGAAATAGTTTGAAATTCGCATATTTATTAAGAAAAAAAAAAAAACTATATTTCAAAAAATTGTCTTGCAAATCAAATGTGAAACATATATATATATATATATAAATTTTTTTTTTTTTTGTTGTTATTAAAGGTTGAGTAATCAAAAAAATAATTGGAATGCGATGTATTCAAAAAAATGAAACAAACAAGTGATATATGTTTACCTTTCTTATTTGTTTTCTGTAAATAAAAATATAGTAAATTTTAAAAAAATTGTTTTTTTTTTATAAATTTATTGAAATTATAAATTATTTGAATAAAATTACAATAAAATGAAGGAATCAAAAGTAAATAAATTAATTTATTTAAAATTATACAAAACTTATTGTATTTAAAAATAATAATAATATATAATAAATATATATAATAAATTAATAAATAATAAATAAATAAATTTATTCAAATTATGTAAAAATGTGCAAATGATTTCAGATTTTATTTAACAAAATATGAGTATAAATTTTTTTTTTTTTTTTTATTTGTCTTATAAAAACAAAGAAAACACACATCGAGATATTTATACCACTTACATACATAGAAGATTGAACCGATCTATATACTTGTAACTTTTCTCACACATCAACATCTTCTGACTGAAATAATTGTAATGATATTCAATGAATTTCTTTCAATAAAACAATAGTATTTTTTAATTTTTTTGATAAATTGTAAGGATTTATTTTATGTCACTGAGGAGGAATGAATTTTAATCGATATTGGATGTGCTTAAAAGTTTCTTTTTAATTTAAATGAGGACTCCACTTGAAAAGCAATGAATATCATTTCTTCTGACCTTTTAATGACATCTGTTGGTTTTTTTGGTATATGATTTTTATACTTTTAATATTAATTTGGTTTAACTGTAATATTACAATTTATATGGGTTCATCCATCTTAAGACACAGAAGTTTCTGCACATTGAATGTTAAATATTAAACTTAGTTTAAAGAATGAAAAGGTGTTTATATAACAAAAATATAAAATGAAGGAAATACAAATGTTTAAGCTATAAGAAATTGTTTCTCTTTTATTTATTATCTTTTGCCATTCAAAGACTTCAAGTAAAGTGATAGGAAAAAAAGACATGATTCGAATTTTCGTTTTAACTTATCAGACTTTGCTCTTTGCTTTATCGATTTGAGTCAGATTGTTTGTTTAATTGAGTATTTTAACTCAATTTTAATGATTTTAATGGTTTAAGAGAGAATTTTTGCAGAGGTGATTTAAGTATTTAGAAAATCATAAATTTCGTCTCTTGAGTTGTGAATTTTTTGATTTTATAATAACATGGTTTCCTTAATTTTTGCAATTTTAAACTTTTAAGATAATTTAAACCTCTATTGGTTCGTTTTTAGTTTGCTCATTAAATGGACGATACTCAATTTTTTTTTCCATGATTTTTCTTGTATTTCATAAAGTGATTCTTCCAATTAAGTATAAAAATGATTTTATCCAAATATTGGCTGCGATTGGCTCGGCGCACTGTTCCTTGTCAGTTTGGACAATTTCGGCTTGAATATTTTGCTTTAAGTAATCAATTGTTTGGGGATTGTTGGCATAAACTCTATCTTTCAATGCGCCTCACAGAGAAAAGTCTAGTTGCGATCAGTCTAATGGACATCGCCGAAATGTCTAATCATACAATTCTTGAATCTTGTTAATGCTTCGCGTGGCGGTATGGCAATTTGCGCTATCCTGTTAAAACCATAGCTTATCGAGGTCGATATCTTCCAATTTCACCATTGACAGTCACGATGTGACCTTCCGTATTTTCGAAAAAGTGAATCCAGCTGGCTTCTGTACGATGAGGTATGGATTTTTTTTTTTTTTGTGTTCCCCAAATTCTGCACTTTTGTTTGTTTACGTAGGCATAGAGATGAAAATGGGTTTCAGCAGAATAGACGATTTTTAAATAGGAATGGTTTCCGTTAAAAGAAAATTGTCTTAATGCATAAAATTTTTACTTTTTTTGAGTCCTAAGAGAATTTACCGAGATTGATTTAAAATCAGTTTACAGATAGGAACGTGTAATTTTATTGATTGAGTGTTACTTAGTCATTTGAGTGCCGGTTTTGGGCCTTTGATTCTGTGAGAAGATTTGGATGGGATGAAGTCTGTCATTGTATCGGTTGCTGTGGATGTTTATTTTCTGGAGGATTGTAGTGTTACTGAGATCGTTGAGGAGTATCGACTTCTAAGGAAGATTGATGATTGTCCTGAACGCCTTGTTTTGAATGTTCAGAATATTCTTTTGGTTTGGCACAAACCAGGAAGAAAAAATGTGTTTATGTATTGAGTTTTGTTTTTTATGCTAAGTTCGATCGTCTTTTTAATTTTTTGATTGTTGTCTCATTTTTCTATATTGGGCGTTTGTCAAGATGCAAGCCCAAGTATTTCACAAATGACGGCCTCTGTCGGCGAATTATTGGAATAGAAAATCGCATCATCCTCATCAACATATGTACATATGTGGTTAAAAAGGTGATATACGTATTGGTCTTCTGTGCACAGGAGATAATACACTGCCTTATGGAACACCAGCCTGAGTAGATCGGATTGACGATTTTGCATCTTTGTATTTAATGTAAATGCGATAGAAAGTCCTTAAATGTATGTAAAAACCTTTGAAGCCAAACACGATCGAAAGCACCGACCCAGTATTGCTTGCCCTCGCGCGCAGATACTATCTGATACATGACTCGATGAACTTGCTCCCGGGTACTAAATTGATGGTAAAAAATGGCACGAAATTTGAATATTGGCAAAAGATAACCTTAGACTGTGGGATAAGAATAGAGAGATCTTGCCTAATGTTGATTCCATGTGTTTCTCGAAAAAACAACTGAGCAATTTGAAAAGAAAAATATGATCAAATTAAAATTATTTTGTAACAAATGTACCTACACAATTAAGATTATCATATTAAACAAAAAGTTACAACATACTTTTATGTTTCAAAACAAAATCATCAACAATATTCATAATTTGAATCAAATATTTCTCAATCATCAAAATTTCACATAGTTTCCTTCACAGTTGACAATTTGAGTCATGACTTTGTCTGCAGATTACTGCATTTTTTGCTTTTGCTGCAAAAGTTGCAAGAAAAAAAAAAAGAAAAGATAGAAATTTCCTTTGACATTTGAAATAGAAGAAATTCTATAAGTCAAAAATATCTGCTATGATGATGCAAATAAAACCCAAATGAAAATCAAATGTTCCCAACATAAAAAACAATAAGTATCTGCAAGTTGTTTGTGAATAAGTTAAACAATTTAATAATCATTCATTTTGTATTTTATATTTCTAGCCAAAAATAAAAAAGAGAACAAAAAGGATGTAGAACATTGAATGGAATTCACAAAATGAACAAAAGAGAAAAAACAAAGAGAAAACTAAATTGAAATTTTTAAGGTGCAATAAAATGCAAAGCAAGACCCATTAAATAGTAGGAAAAGTTTAAAATTTTCCTATCCATGAAAATTGCAATGCAGCAAATTGTAGAAAGAGGCAAAGAAAAATCATAAATAAATAATTGCAAAATAAAATTAAAGAAAAAGGAAAAGGAAAAGGAAGAGAAATGCAAATCTCAAATAAAGTGAAAAATGCCTAGAAAGTGAATAGAATTGATAGTGGATGATGATAGTGATGATGCTGATGATGATGCTGATGATGATGATGATACGGACAAGTTTATGAAGTCAGAAATAAAGAAATTTTATTTAATTTATTGAATCAGTTCAAAATTTGGAATAGAAAGTTGCAACTAAAAATTTAAATTGAACAGGAAAATATCATGAAAATATACAAAATTAAACTGAATTCAATTGAAATTGAAAGAAACTTAAAAATGTATTCGTTAAATGTAGAAAGCGCAAAAAAAAAAAAAAAACAAAATCTTAAATTGAAAAATGCAAATGACAAGTTTTCAAAGTTGTTGTAATTTTCACTGCTCACAACAAACAGGAAAAATCCTCCAAATGAAAAAGAGAACAAGAAAATGCTTTCATTATTTATTTTTTTTTAAAAAAGGTTTTAAGTCAGAAATTTTTGGGCAAAAAGTAGAGAAGAGAAGAACTTAAAGCTTCAAGAGAAATGTTAAAAATGCAAAAAATGACAAACAATGGAAAACAGGAATGATGAAATTGTAATACCACTACAGATAAAAATAAAGATGACTATGATAAAGAAGATGTTGCAAATATTGAAATTGAAAAATATTCTCAATGTGACAGCGACAATTCTTTTTGCTACAACTTTGTATAAAGAATAATGAAAGAAAGAAAGAAAGAAACAATTTTAAAATGGTTGCAAAACACAACATAAGCACACAGACAGTTAGACAAATATTATACAAAAGATTCAGCAGGAGCAGCAGCAGCAGGTAAACAAATGGATAGATAAATATTTGGATAAGATACATACTCGTACATACAGCATAGGGGAGGGAAAAATGTTCATTCTTTGAATTTTTTTAGTTATGTTTAACAAGAGGAAGTGATTCTTATATTGATTGTGTTTCCTTTCCTTTTTTTCTTTATCGAATTCCTATATATCTTTTATATGAAACTTGATATAATCTGCTCTTGTTATTGTAAATATGAATTCAATGAAAGCATCTAACATATACAAAAGTATAAGAACATATTCAATTAGTGGCCAAAATGAATGAAGTTTGTCAAATAGAAGAAGTAAATAGATGAGAATGACGTCCGTATTCATTGGAGTGTGGCGTTCAAGGCTGTATAAGTATATTAGCAGAATTAGTTAATGTTAAAGTGTCTTGGATCAGAAGAATAGACAACTGACGCTTTCTTAGAAAAGAATTCAAAGTAAGGCTAGTAATATCTGCTCAGCTTACAGCGGGACATGCACAACAGAATACCTAGAAAGTATAGTTCCATAGCGATAGTTCATTTTTTGTATTGTGACATAAGAACAATATAGGCAACAACAAGGCGAAGATCGACAGAGTAATTATGCGCCTGAACAAAGTTAAGGTTAAGGATCGAATCAACTTTTTAACTTTGAATTTTTTTTTTTTTTTTTCTGTTAATTGTCAAATATCATTCGTCTCCGATATAAAGTTTGAAACTCTCAGTCCGATTGAGACTTGAAGTTAAAGAAAATTCTTTAACTATTATTCCAAATGCAAAAGCAAAAAATTGAATAGAGTTGAGTTGAGTTGAATTGAATGGAAACCTCTTGAATTTTGTCATGTACACATTTAGTTTTACTCTCTGTTTCATTTAAATTTTTTTTTATTTTTGGTTTTTTTGTTTTTGATTTTTTATTTATTTTTTTCTATTTTGTTTGTTTGTTTTTTTTTTTTTTGGTTTTTTTTTTTTTTGGTGCATAGCCATGTGAAGTAATTCGATAGGTTGAAGTTGTTAGTAGTGTACTAAAATGTGCCAAGGGCAGATGCAGGTTAACACTGAAGTATGCAGTATGGTGCAGTGTGTAGTGTGTTGTGTTGTGTTGTGTAGCTTAGTGTAATGCTTCAATGAGCATTGGATAGTAGAACATAGAGAGTACTTTAGAGTAAAGGAAATCGTTGCACCAAACTATGTAAAAACTATCTTCTCTCTGTCTGTCTGTATGTATGTATGTCTATTTCTCTATCTATCGGACTACCTTATTCTGTGTATCTGTGTGTGTGTGTGTGTGTGTGTGTGTGTTGTGCTGTTGTGAAAAGTTCTTAAGTCAAGTATGCAATTTTCCAATGCAAACCAGTTGAGAATTGTAACAGAGATTACTGAACTAAGATGAAATAAAATAAACCAAGGCAAGAAGCAAGTGGCGAGAAGAAGGACTAGTTAAAGCCATGAAGAAAGTATTTGTTATTTTAAAGAAGCAAAAATAACAAAAACAATATACCTACTACATCAATAACCCAACAACTAAATAAAACAGTACAAACACAAAATTGTGCACTGTAGTATAAGAATGAAGTATGTTAAAGGTTAGCATAAACATATTGTAAATAAATCAAAAATTATCACTGACATCTAAATACAAATATAAATACATAGAACAACACTCATACGAATACAAATAGTATATACATACTCGTATATCGACTTCTATGTGTCCCTCTTGCATTTCATAGTTAAACTGAGAGTCAACAATGCAAAATAATAATCTCTGGCAAAATGATGCCATTTCCGATTTGTACAATAAACATGTACATATGTATGTATTAGTATATATGAGTAGATGAAGAAATTGCCACATGTTCATGTGTGTTTTTCTGCTTCCTTTCTAAATGTCTTTTAAATTTATTTTCTTAATACAAAATGATTTCCTGATAAAATATTTAAAATGATATTACAAAATAAAATCCAGAAATTGAATCTAAAATTAATGATTATGGTAGAGATTTTTATTATTGAACACATTTCATTTCTTTAACATTCAAAAAAGAAACCCCCTACAAACCGACAAAAGTGAAAATACAAAATAATCACATTTGACATATTGAATATTAAGGTTTAATATACGTATAAATATATTTACTTGACAACGCACAAAGATTTTTCCTTTAGATATTGTCTTTGTATTGCATGCCACTTATTTGCAGCTCAAACATTTTAGAAAGATACTTTGATACTTTGATGATATATTGCCATGAAAACTACATACTCATATTATTATGCTTAACAACAAACAAAAAAAAAATAATGACAATGTCACTCACATTGCCTGCTTTCAGCAGATATTATCGCTGTTTTCTTTTCTTTCTTACTTGGGAAGCGCTGACTGATTTGTCTTTTCTGAACGCAGTGCTGAATGCTTGCAAAATTTTGGATTTGTGAACTGTTTGACTTATAAGTCTTTTGCAAAAATAATCAAAAATAATATAAATAAATATTATAAGATTATAGTTTTGAACCAATTCTTAACAATTGCCTTTCTATTTCATTGACTAAAAACAAAAAACTGCTGATTGCAACAAATCTTAGAATTTATCTTCATCATAAATTCATTTTTAATCATCACAAACACTAAATTGTAAATTTGATAATCACAATAAACACCAAGTAAACGAAAATAGTCAGAGAGATTACTTCTACTTCGTAAAGCGACTACTACTTTGGCAATGCCACGAAAAACTGTGAATGTCGTGACGGTCGGTGCGAACTCATAAGATTTTCCTTATTATCAAATATCGCTCAAAAAACAAACACAAAACAAAAATAATAAACTTTGCTTTACGTAAAAGTTTCGAAATGCGTATACGTGAACTTGTAATTTTTATACCTTTTAAGCATCGTGTAAATTGCTATTAGTTTCTCATGATGTTTTGAACATAAGGATTAGTTACGTTCGAGAGGCCTTAAGTATTGACATAGGTATAAATATATGTACGGGAATAATTTTCTTGTATGCAAACAAGTCACTTAATAAGGTGCTTATCACAACTATAAGACACTTTAAAAATTTTACTTTTAACCCTCGCCAAATCTGTGTAGTTTATATTTTGTGAATAATTAAAAAAGCAAATGAAATTACAACGAATAAGCTGCAAAAAACAGTACAATATCTATTTTTAGAAAAGCATTGGTAAGGCACCGTTAGTTTTAGTTGGAATATTCGCATTTTTGCGTAGCTGCAGAACTATAAGACACTTATTCAAAATTGAATCGAAAGTGAAAGAATCAATTGAATTTTTAAGTTTGTTAGCAGAAAACGTGTCTTTAAACGATTTCAATGAATATGCCACTAAAAAAATGTTTAACGGAAGAATAAAAGGGCTTAATTTAGGCTTATTCAAGTTCAAACTTAATTGTAGGCAAAATCTCTAGGAAAATTGGTCGAAGTCGCACAGTAATTGCGAATTTTTTGGGAGACATTGAAAATTATGGAAAACTAAGAATTCGGGAAGAAAACCCATAAATGTGCTTGAAAGTATTTATCTTGCTTCCTTTTTTGGCCGAAAACAGGGAAAACTCATATGTTTTTTTTATTTTTTGGACAATGCTCCAATACACAAAAGTCGCCGAACAATGGAGTTTTTGCAAGACTGCTCTGTCCAGGTGATGGACTGGCCGACATGTTCGTCCGACTTAAACCCCATTGAAAATGTTCGGAGAGTATTAGAACGTCGAGTTTATGTGGAAAATAAAAAAAAATCGAAAATGTTTCCCATCTAAGAAGGTCGATTTTACATGATTGGAACAAGCTTGACCCAGGCTTGCTTCACAACATTATAAATTCAATGAAAACCCGTATTTTAGAAGTTTGGAAAAGCCGAGGTGTTTTGTAAAAAATACTGTTGAAGTATAATTTTTTGTTGTTTTAAGACTTAAAAAAAGTGTCTTATAATTTTGATAAGCGCGCAAAAGGGGAATTTCACAATTTTTGTATTTTTCTGTTTATTATTTTCTAAATAAAAAAAAGAAAATTGATGGCAGTAATTGACAGTTGAATGACAATAACCCAAACTTATTTTTGAATTTCTATCTTTAATACCTAACCAGATACATAAAAAAAAAAACCAAGTGTCTTATAATTGCGATAAGCACCTAAGTTACCTTTTAGTCTCTACTTCTACTTTTACTACTTTAATCTGAAACACACATTTGATTATTTGATTATAGTTGATGATGTTTACCAAATACTGATAATTGAAAACACTCTTAGATTGAAATTGTGTTGCGTATAAGTTGTTTTATTCGATTAATTCTATTTTAATTTCATTCAGTTATATAATCAAAATCATCAATGAAAAGAATGAAAATCAACTTTTATAATGCAATGAAAAATGGGAGCATTCGCCTATTTCTTTTTTTAGTAAACTTAATACTTCAGTGTAGTACAATATGCACTCACTAGACTCTTAGAGCCTTGAATTGAAGTTCAGCACAGTTACGAGCAGCTAAACTAAATAACTTTAACTTAATTAAAGTTTTCCATACAAAACTAAAAAAAAAAATCGTTGGATAGTAAATCTAATCTAAAGATGTGTGTTTCAAAATCACTAAAGTTTTTTATAAAATACATTAAAATTAACAATTCATCATATAAGGCAATTCCTTCAACTCCGTTTGGATCGTAGGGCCAAAATGTAATTCCGATTTCATCCGAAATGCTTCTCAGTATTCCAGTTGGTATTGGAAATACTCAAGTTTGTCTTCCGCAGTTCACCAATCCACCCATTACTTGTTCAATTGGAAGTACGTTAATTGAATTAAGTAGGTCTTGGTTAAATATAATGGGATAGAAGATGCTTAGAATTTCTGAGAGCAACTAAGTCTCTCCACATAACAGCACTGATTTTATGTTAAAACTCAAGGTAGTATATAAGTTTGGGGTTGGGTGATATGGAATTTCAAGTGTATATGTTATTTGATTCGACAAAAGCGCTAAGTGCTTTACTTCATCAGTTTGTAATATCTCCAACATTTCCGCCTATAAGTACTACAGGTTGGTAGAAAATTATTGAAAGCAAAAATGAAATAATGTTAATTTTTAAATGAAATACACTTATTCCAATGATCCTCCAATAATTTTATACCAACTCTGTAATGATTTTCCGGAAGCTCTGCAAAATACTGTTCTTCTACGGCTGCAATAGCTTTTTCATTCGACGGAAAACGCTTTCCATGAATAAATTGTTTCAAGTTTCTGAATAGGTTTAGTTTCTTGGACCCAGATCTAGTGAATACGGTGACTGTTTAAGCAATTCGAACTTTAATTCATTGAATTTAGCCATTATCAAATGACTTGCGTGAACACGTGCATTGTCTTGACGAAAAATGATGTTTCTCTTCTGTAAACCGGGTCTTTTTTCAAGAGTTTTTTCATTCAGCTGATCTAAAAGGTTGCAATAATATTCAGAGTTAATTGTTTTACCTTTTTCAAGATAATCAATCAATAAAATCCTTTTTGCATCCCAAAACACTGATGCCATAACCTTTTTTGCCGATCGTTCTGACTTCACCTGTTTTGGAGCTGAACAACTAGTTTTAGTCCACTGTAAATGTTCTTGTTTCAGTTTTGGATTTTGGTAGTAGGTCCATAGTTATGAACCTATGCAAAAAATCTGTTTTATTTTGCTTAAAACGCTTCAAATTACACTGATAAATTTGTTTTCGGTTCAGTTTTTGTTAAATTGTTAACGAATGCGGCACTAACTTTTCAAACAGCTTTTTCATATGCAATTCTTCATGCAAAATGTAAAGTACCCGTTCTTCTGAGATGCCTATGATATCAGCAATTTGCTCAATGATTTCTGATGAAGTTGCATTTTTTGGGTGGTTCATCTGCAACGCAACGTTTAAATTCCAAAACCCATCGATGCACAGTTGGAAATGATGGAGTAGATTCTTTTAAGACTGCCACCAATTTTTTGTGGATTTCTGTTGCTGATAAATCTTCGAAAACAAATGATTTTATCACTGCACGATATATGGTCTTTTTCAATGTAAACAAATAGGCTGACCCGTCAACTTCAAATGGCTTTTTAACAAAGAATAAGAAGTGACCAATCAAAATAATTTTTTTTATGTGATCAAAGGAAAAATCAAATTATAATATACGATTGTTGTTTTTATTTTCCTACTGGTTAATAGTTATCGCTTTCAATACTTTGTTTTGTACCATATATGGTGGATCGATTCCCACTATTCGAGGTGAATTCAGTTTTGTCAACGTTTACTTTTGACCAAGTTCACTTGCACAAGCACTAAGCTTATCCAATGTTACCTGCAGGTGCGATCTCTTGGCAGACAGGAGTGCAATATCAATCCCGAGCGCTAGCTTTTCTAGATATATGTAAAATATAATAAAAACTTGGTCCCATTTTAAATGATTATATCGAATTGACTCTTGCATTTCTTATTGTCTTTTGTTGATTAAACGTTTTAGTTAAGGTTCCTCAAATACTAAACTAATACTAAGAAAAAAAAAAAGATAAGTCCAATACTGAAAAATATATTTCGTAATTGAACTTTATTTGTATAAGTTCTTCAATATACTTATTTTTTAATCAAATTATCGAAACCTTTACAAAACCAATTAAAATTACCACACAATATTAATATACTAAAATTTGGTCTAGTCAGAGAAATGAGGATAGGCTGTCTGTCGTCTGTCGTATGTGATCTGTCGTCATTCATTCCAAATCGTTTGGTAGGGAATAGGAGTATGTCTTCGTGTTATTTTTACCTTGTGCTAAGTTACATTTTCGTTAAACAAACTCATACTGACATATTATAAGTCTAATCACACTTTTCATAGCCGCCCTATAAGCTGTGCGTGCCCAACATTTTCCGAGTTGAGGATAAGGTGTGTAGTAAATTTCAGTGGCTTCAATTATAATAATATTCTGTCTGTCTTCTGTTTTGTTGTGTGTTCTTTCATTTTTGATTATATTGTTTCGAAGGTTTTTTTTTTTTTTGTATTTTTTACATTTTTTATTACTTTTATTAAAAAAAAAAAAAAATAAATTTCCATTGTGAGGTTTCAGAAATATATAATTCCTTTCATTTCATTTCAAACTTATATTTGTCATATTCATTACTATGTGCACACGTAGGGATTCTACTTGTCCTTGTGAGGGAGAGAGAGATGTAGGATTTTTTAAACAGAAACACGTGTGCTTTTATTCGTTGCCTGTCTTTTTTTTTTTTGTGGTTTTGTTTGATTTTTTTATTGGATTATTATTATTATTATTATTATTATTATATTTCTATAATTGGAAAATGCGTAGGTAACACCTCTATGAGTCAGATTCAGATACACAGTCAGATTTATAAACATGAAAACATAGCATAGCATTTACGTAGATAAAGTAAAAAAAATAAAAAAGATTTCGGTTATTTTTATTGGTTTCCATTGAACCACAGAGCTGAGTTGAGTCAAGCAGAAGCACAACAGAGCAGGAACCCCGTGGCTATTGGAGCTGATGACGGCCTTTCAAAAATAGTAGTAGTCCATAGACCAACGTCATGGTTGCCTCACATTTCATGTGGCTATAATTTGTAAAAGACAGAAAAGCACTTTGGCTTTTATATTCGCCACAAATTGAAGCAATAAAACAATTAAATAAATAAAAATGAAAGCAGAAGAAGATAAGAAGAAAAGAAAATTGCAACTCATGTGGTTCGTCCTTTTTTCATCATTACTTTCAGATTCAGTGCTTCTGCAGATGTGTGCATATACCATACATGTGCATATACATTTAAGCATGTGAGATTCCATGTTTGTCTGTCAGTCTCTCTATCTGTCTCTTCTGTTTCGGTTTTAGTTTGTGTAAGCCTGGTGATATTATGCTCCAAATTCCAGCACAATGTCATCGTTGCATACTTTTACCCATGTCATGACACCGACTTGTTTATGACGTCATTGAAGCAGCTACTGCTGCTGCTGCTATTGCGGCTGCTGTGGCTGTCTTTCATTTGTTTAGCACAAAAAATTGCGACAGGCGAAAATGAAGAACACACATACATACATACTTACACTTATACAGAAACTTACTTACACATGCAAAGATGAGCGAGCAATATAACCATGTGCCAAGGCAAAGGCAAGTTGCAAGTTGCAACGCAATGCGTTCAACTCATCTTAGTTCAACTGATTTTAACTCAACTCGGCCCAAAGCCCAAAGCCCAATCCAAACCCAACCCAATTTAACTTGACTTGAATCAGCATTTATCTCAATCTTATGCCACTACCATATCTCCACCATCACTCTCCCACTGCCAATCGTCATGCTCTCTTCTGCCACTGTGGCTTTCTCTCGGTGCCTGCTGCAATTTTGGTTGCGCTTTTTATCATTTGCTTGTTGTCGTCGTACATTTTCATACACTTGTAAGCAGCATACTTAACACAGCAGGATAATGTTCTCCACTACCATCGTCACTACCATCATCACCAGCATTGCGAACCACAACACCAACAACAACAACAACAACAACAACAAATGTAAAAACAGTAGCTGGCATAGATTGCCAACAACTTCAAAGGCATGCAGGCAGCCTTTGGCGTTGGCGCTGAAGCGAAAAACAGAGAGAAATTGTAACGAATTGCGAATTTATATTTAAGCGTTTCTCCCTCGTCATCCTCCTCATCGTCATCATTCTTCTTTTTGTATTTAGTTTTTTGGTGTCTTTTGCTTGTGTAACAAATTCTTCCTTTGCTATTGGCCATTTTTTCTTCTTTTACTTTAAGTTTTTCTTGTTTTTTCTTGCTGCTATTGCAGTATAAACAATTTTCCCAAATCATGCGGAAAATCATGAAACGCACAAAATGCAAGAAAACAAATGAAAAGAAATTTATTACAAAAATATAAATAAATAAATTTTAAATGGGGTTATACTAGAGAGAAAATAACACAACACAAACACATACAAAAATTCGCATATGCAACATTTAATAAGAAAAAAGATAACAAGCAAATAAGCAACATTGCAATTGAATTACTCAAAACAGTCGAATAAATTAATAGAAATGAATAGTAAAAAGCTAATGCATAGTTTTTTAGCAAAGCAAACTGGATTCTGAGCTCACCTCTGTAAATTTCCAACAAATCGAACTGAACTGAAGAGAATCGACCAATACCAAGTCCTATTTTTTTTAAATAAGCTAAAATCGAAGATGAGCCGAAACACGTTTCATTTTTTTTATTTTTTATATATAGAAAAAAAAACTGTAACAATGCAAAATGGCTGATTATAGCAACATATGTTGGGGATATACATATGTACCAACATACCAAGAAAAAAAAAATCCGAAAATCGTAAACACGTGGACCGAGAAAAATAAATATTCGTAATACGTTTTGAACAGACCTCGTATGATATATCTTAGTGGTAGTAGTACTGTTTTCTTACCCTTTTCAGGTTCATACAATTAATAATTTTAGAAAGCCTATTATAGATGACGTAAACCTTCAACATAATCTTATTGTAGATCAATTACTTATTCTACTGGTCCAGATAACGTCCCTAGTTGTATCTTCTTATGAAGTTTTGAGGCTTTTTAACTTTTCACTCCAGGTAGCAACTTTTTCGCTTATTTGGAAGGAATCTTCCATTCTTCTACACAAAAGAGGTAATAAATCTGATATCTTAAAATACAAGGGCACATCTAAATTGTCAGCTATTCCCAAGTTGTTTGAACAAATTCTTATGTCCAGTATACAGCATTTCTGTAAGGCCGTAATTTTTCCATCACATGGATTTGTAAAAAGTAGATCCGCAATCACTAATCCATTTGTATTTACTTCACTAGTTAATCGTGGTTTTATTAATAGGTTTAAAACTGATATTTTTTATATTAATTTTTCGAAAGCCTTTGACTCAGTAAATTATGACTTTCTTTTGTATAAACTGAATATTCTTTATTCTTCATCGGAAACAGTCCACGTTACTTCCAGAGTTCCTCAAGACCACTTCTTTTCAACTTATTTATCAATGATCTTCCTGTCTCTATTTCATATTCTCGTGTGGTCATGTACGCTGCTTCTCCTCTTAGACTGAAAGAAGATCTTTACTCATTGTATTCTTGGTGCTTTACTAATAATTTAATTCTTAATTACTCGAAATGTAAGTTTATCATTGGAATAAACCAAATTTTTTATTTATACAATTGACCAACCAATCGTCCAACTTGAATGTGTCCCCTTTTCTAATGACCTTGGTTTTCTTTGTTTTACCCAACATAGTACCACCGTCGTTAATAAGGCGAAGGGTGTTTTTTGTTTCATTAAACGTTGGTCTATAGAATTCAATGACCTCTATAAAAAACATTAAGATCGAATTGAGTCTGTTCCAAACCAATTACTTTTGTTTGCTCTTCAAGGTCTAAACTAAAATCCAAATTCTCGCTTGCCACCTTACTTTGATAGGCTCCTTTTCATCAGTCTTCCATTTTTGGCGCATCGTGGAATAGCTCTAGGGATTAGTTTTCTTCATAAACTTATAGTTGGTGCCATTGATTCTCCCATTCTCTTAAATCAGCTAAATTTTTCTTTAGCCAGTCATTCTACTAGAAAATTTGTCCCTTTAGCCCTGAATAGATGCAGAACCAATTATGGCCTACATGATGCTTTCTGAGTTTTATGTATTTTATAGAATAAATTCTATCATGTCCTCTCGCCTAAGATTTCACCTAAAGCACTTAACTTCATTATCCTTCGCTGCCTTCGGGATTCGCAACACACTACAGGCATATGCAACTAGCATAGGTTTGTTATATCTTACTCATAAGTAAGTAGTACAGTTTAGGTATATAACTGAAAATTTGTATTTATAATTTACAAATAAAATGGGTAAATTGGTAACTGGACTATTTAACATTAAAGGATACATATCACAAATGCATAATATACATGGATTTTACAATTACACATAACAAACACATATAATTCATACTCAAAGTATTTTTGACAAATGAGATAGGTAAATTCCAAAAAAAAAACAAAAAAAAAAGAAAAATATTGGAATAAGTAATCGCTTCCAAAATCGGCCGCAACTTGCAGGTAGAGCCATCTTTTCAAAACGGACCGAACTTATTTGTACTCCCAATAGATCCTTTATCATCTAAAAGAGATCGATAGATGCGAGTTTCTTCTTATGAATCATTTTACTTCCTTTCTCTTAATTTTATTTCTGTCAAATATGGAGAACAAATCTTCCTTCGGCCATGTTAACGTGTCTAGTTAAATTTTTATTTTTTTGTTAAAGCATAATTTTGTGCTTGTTAAATGGGAATTTTTTTATATTTTATTAACGCCCTTATATTCACACTTCATTTTGTTTTGTTTGGTCATGTATTCATGTCGATTGGTTAAGCTAAGTTTTGTTTAATTAAAATAAATCATAATTTTAGGCGCAATATTCAATTATTATTATTCTCTTTATGCTTCATTTTGTTTCTCATAAAATATAATTAGTATTTCTTGTTTATCTGTTACTATGGAAAATCGATTGATCAATTGTTCAGTTAAGAAAATTAAAGTTGGGCTTCTTAAAATACAATCTTCTCTCTTCTTATAATTGGAGATTTATGTAGATTTGCAATTTGCTTTCTGCATTTCATTTATTGTAAATGATAAACAGCAAATCTATCAATTCTAGACTGATGTATGAAATCTTTTAACTAAAATTTTATTTCAATAAATAATTCCAATTTTTTTTTTCTTTGGTGCTCACTTTGTACTAACATTTCCCTTGTAAATGGTTTTTAGAAGTTTCATTTAAGTTTGTTGATTTTTGATAATAAAAAGAAAAAATTGAAATTCATTTGCTTAGGTATAAATGCATTGGAATAAATGGTCTATTGTGATGTGATCTAATGAAATATTATCTAGAACTCGACTGGCTCGTTGGCTCGTTTAAGGCAAGTCTGGTCCTGATCTGAAGGTCCCTTTCGCTATTGCTCATATGCTAGGTTAGGTCTTAGTTCTAATAAATAAATAACGAAAATTATCTAAACATTATATATTAACCCGTCAAAAATGTGTAGCATATTTTGAAACATATGAATATATTTTGTTTAAATTTATCATTAAAAGTAAATCGTAAAATTTTTACGATGATTATTTTCAATTTTAAAGTAATTTTTGTTTGAAACAACAACATTTTTCCTTTCGTCATTTCTTGCCAAGAAAGAACGTGTGTTGCAATCCAAAATAAAAAGGACAACTTTTGGTTCGATTCCAATTTAGATTAAAAAGAAAAATTGCCAAAACAAAACACAAAAAAAAAGATAATTATTTTAATTGCAAAAGTCACAGAAAACACAAAAAACATATGAAGAGATGAAAATAGTAGTAAATTTATAGAAAGACAACAGATACAGAAGGGAAAAAGGTCATGTAGTGATGGAAAGAAAGTGTCACCGAAAAGAAAATGATGTAGAAAGATTTTTAAGGGAAAAAGTGTTAAAACCACAAAGTTTTAACGCTTTCAGAAAATTGTTGTTCATTTGTTAGCATGAAACGTGCGAACAAGTGACGAAAATAAAATCGAACAAAAATTAAAAGCCAAAAAACAAAAAACAAAAAGAAAAATGAACAAAGCACAATAAAAGAAGAAAACAAATAAAGTTACATCAAAAACAAGGACATGGTGTTTGTTAACATAGGAAAAAGAGCGGAAACGGAAGTGAATGTGGTTGTGGATATGGTTGAGGTTGTGGATGTGGATGTGGATGAGGATGTGGCTTGAAAACGATGAACTATAATGAACTAAGGGTGAAAGGTGTAGAAGGTAAAGAGCGGTAAACACGCATATGGAAAAAATGTTAGAGAAATGAATACTATAGCTGACCGGATTTTCCAAAGAATGATGATGAAGTTAAGTCTGTTGGTAGTCGCAATGGTGGCGACTACAAATTTTGTTTTTGTTGATATATCCGTAGAAATTTCATATTAGTTACAAAAACAGACACACTATTTTCAGTGCAAGCCAACACATATATAATAATTATGAGGCCAACTAGTAAATCCACTGATCCTGATCCCCTCACATCACAAACAGCTAAATCAAAGCCACTTTTGGCTGGACTCAAGTCATGTTTTTATATTTAATGTAATTTAAAATGGGGTTGAGTTGAGTTCGGATGCTTTAGTTACCGGTAACGCCATCGTCACCATGTGTGGTGCTGCATGTGGTTTATTGCGTGTTCGCGCCCGCTCGCACGTGTATTTTTCCTCTCTAAGGATTTGCCTTGTTTGCCTATGTGTGTCTCTCGGATGCAGTAAAAAAAAAGGTAGCCTTGTTGGTTTGTGAAAGAATAAAAACTAAAATAAAAGAAATAGAGCAAAGAACAAATAGAAAATAAAAGAAATTTAAAAGGAAAATGAGAAAAATGTAAAGAGAGAAAGAAGAATGAAAGTAACTGTAAGGAGAATCGAACACACACTCAGCAGGAATCAAAATAAAATGAAATCTGACTGGCTGCCTGCCTGCCTTTCCTTTACTTTCATTTCATTTCCTTTCAATTCACTTTACTTTGCGTTCCGTTCCTTTCCTTTACTCTGGGTTTCTTTTGCTTTATTTTGGTTTGCTTTGCTTTGCTTTGCTTTGCTTTGCTTTGCTTTGCTTTGCAATCATATTCATAGCCAAATGTGTTGTGTATTGTGCAAGACCGAAAGGATTTTGCGGCGCCGTGTGCGTGACCATGCGACGACAAAAATCACTAGTCGTCTTTCATAGGATATGACTGCATGATACCACATACTCGTACATACAAATGAATTTATGTGTGTGAGTATGCATGCGTGTTTCCCTACGTGTGTGTGTGTGTGTGTGTGTGTGTGTGTGTGAATTATATTTTTCCTTTTTATGTTATGTTTGCACACATTTTTCACTTACACGAAATCCAAAAAGAAAGAAAACGATAAAATAATATAAAGACGATGGACAGGATAAATTTCGTGCCAAATAAAATTCATAAACTTACCTACACATACACACACACAGACACGCATACGCGACAGTACAATACACACGATACATTATACCAGAGTTTCTTAAACTTAATCTGTCGGTCATGGAGCACTTTTGAATTAAAATAGAAAAATTCAAAACGAATCACAAATTTTTAATTCGATTTTACACAATCCTAAATAAGTTTCTACTGTTTGTGTAGAATTTAGAATTTGTATTTGTGCTCAGTGGAGTCTTAGTTTACGAAACCCTGCACCACATTAATACAATACAACAATAACAACAATAGTTCCAACAAAAGCAACAATAATAATAACAAAAATAACAATAAGAACAATAATATTAACAGCAACATTGTCGCCGACACGGATATTTAACAAATAAAGTATATACAAATAGAATACATATTTACAAATAAAGTATTGTATATAGTAAAATACAAAAGGACAAAAGCACACATAGAGAAACAGTTGCCATATTCGAGATTTTTAAGTGGTCATAAGCCCAATAACCACAACAACAAAAATAACAATAACAGGAATATTAACAATTCAGAAAAAGTTTATATAGCAAAAGGATTAAATATTCAGCAAACAAGATATGCGAATTATAGAAAAACAAAAAGAAGAAGTACAATGAAATAAAATAAAATCAAATAAATACAATACTAACAAGAAGAATATGTTGCACTTTTATAAATGATATATTGTAGTATACCAAAACTTGAATGGCCTCAGTGGTGTATTATTTTAAGTTGGGAAAAACAGAATTTTTTTTTTTTGAAAATTTTGTGGAAAATTATTATAAATAAATCAATTGCGACAACTATATCCACATCTTTATGTTTACCCCTTTTTGTTGCCACTTGTTATTTTTTGAAAATATACAATTCTCTTTACCACTAGAGTAGTCGTGCCTTTGCGTTAAACATGAGTGATTGAATGGAGAGCAATATTCCGCCCTTATTCATTTACTTAAAATGATTTTGTTTCTTTTTCAATTAATAGGAAAATAAATATAAATATTAAACAAAATATCCTTTGGGAAATTTTAAGTTAAAATTTCTTGAATTTTAAAAATATATTTTCTTTCTTAACCAACATAAGAAGGAAGAAGAAACATTATGCTTCTTAACAAAATAAAACGTTTTAATTATCTGTGACATATATTTCAGCAAGACATGTTCATACAATATTATTGAGTTACATTGGAAATTTGCGCATTTATTGAACCCTTTTTTTAGTTCTTCTATATTTGGCGAACTTAGAACTGAGGCTTTATCACTTTCAAATATATTTTCCAAACAAATTTTTTGTATCAGCTTCCGACTACTGCTCCAACCGCAAAACTATTTGTGCGTCATATTCATTTTGTATACTTCATGTGTCGCTTATCTAAAATGCTATAAAATAAACTAAGCAAAAGGAAAATAATAAAGAAATATCGAAGTACATAGTTACACATATTATCACAATATTTTTGGGTGCAAAATGTTTCTTTTGAAACATCAAGTATAATTTAATAGGGAAAAATGAAACTCTTCTTTCTCTTTTTGTTACTATAATATATTTTTGTTCTTTTCCCGGTGAACCTTAAAATTTTATTAAACTATTTATTAAGTGTAAAAATAATACAAGCTTTGTGTCTGTTAAATCGAGGGATAGTTTGATAGAAAGTTTTATAGAAAGTTAAGACCTACTACTATTCACTGGCATCATGATATCAAATTCAATGAAATACATAGATTCAGCTGAAAGTCGAAATTATACTATATTTTAAGACAATTTTTAGTTTAAGTATTGAAAAGGCAAAATTACTGGTGTAACTCCAGCGGTCGAGCTGCTCTCATGTGGTTCGCATACCAAACAAACAGCATTTTATCATTTTAAAACCACCCTCCCCTTTGATGATGTTACCTCACAAAGACATAAGCAAACTAGAATAATAGGCAAGGGACCTACATCTTTTTTCTGAATATATACACTACTTCGCACTACAACTTTTGATAAACGAGATAAACTAAAATTTTGGGTGACATCAAAAGCGTTTCGGTGCAACGCTGTGTTCCACGGGACCTTAGTATGCCAATCTTTTTTTTTACAAAGCTTTGCGTGAAACATAAGCTATTGGTTATTTAAATCATTAAATATGTTATCCCTAAAAGTATGCTTACCTTTTTTTTATTGAGATTTTAATACATAAAATCCAAATCCATCCAAATTTCCACTTGTTCCGGTGGATGATCGAATATTTTTTTTTTGTAATAATATTTCAATTACATTAAGAAACCAAACACACAAGTTTTCCTTACGTCAGTATTCACGCAGTGAGCAATTTGTAGCCGAACACAAGTACCGTTTCCTCCTGCGGGTACCGGTGTACTGAATTTATTCTAATTTTTAAAATAAGAAGGTGAAGCCTAGGGGCGAGCTACTAGGACGCTTGAACTTGACAAATGCACCATGTACAAAATGAAATGAATGTTTTGCCGTGAGTGAAGAAATGCTCATAACGCGAGCAGTCTTAGGTTAACCAGTATCCCTAAACATATTTCATTTGATATCTTGTCTGAAAGTCCCATATATATATTATATTCTTTAATCGCTGCTTATTTGATTTAAGTAAATCTTTCCAGTTTTCTGTTACAATTTCAATTCGAACTTATATACATTCACTCTAATCATGGCGATGAATGATACACTGTCCCCAACCATGTTCTACAGTTTCAAAAACCTGCTTATAGTGAGAATCATCGTGGTCCTTTTTATTGTTCGCAAATCTTTTCCCTCCAAACCATTTCTTTAAGCATGGAAATAGAAAATAAACCAAGTTAAATCTGCGCGTGTGGAAGCAATTCGAATTTTAACATACGAGAATCTCGTTGATTTTAGCCCTCGCGATAATGACAAAGAATATGTGAACTGGTGCATTGTTTTGATGAAACAACGCTTTCTTTTTTCTGATTTTATCACTCAAACGTTGCAATAAGTTCACATAATACTTGCAATTGATTTCTTTCTCTTTCTGAAGATAATCAATGCACATTATTCCACATGCATCCCAAAATAATGATGCCATGACCTTGCCCACAGATGGAAGTGTGTTTTGTGCACTTTGGAACCAAATCTCCCCTTTCACTATATTGTTTGATTATTCTTTCGTGACGAATTTAAAATGATGTATCTACGTTTCAACGATGGTTATGAATCTATATGAAAACTCGGCCTTATTGCTTTGAATCTTCACCAAACACTCGATTAAAATATACTCAAGACGCTGTTTTTGTTCCATTGCAATGCATTGTGAGCAATGAGCGATTGTGGCACCCACCCTGTGCATAGCTTTTCTATATAAAAACGAAATGTATATTACTTTTTAAAATGCTTGCCACATTTGCTATTTCATGTATTTTCAGTTGACGGTCATTCAACACCATTTTGTGAATATTCTTAACTACTATTTCCATGGCAACTCGTACAGCCTTGTCCAAAATCTGCCAATCAATATTTAATTGTTGTAATTGATGGAGAAGACCCAAAGAAATTCGCTCATAATTAGCCTAATTAGCAAGTCATTATAATCAATTTCTTCAAACTTATATATACAAACTACATATATCATTTTACTATAATTATTTATAACAAAATCCTAAATTTGCAAAACAAAAAAAAAAAAAAACAAAACAAAACTTATAAACATCAGCCAGACTCATGATTTACCCTAATAGTGGAGTATGGTGTTTAAAAAGACACAAACAAACGATAATATTTCATTATATGGTAAATGATTTTAATATTCCCCTTTGTTATTCTTTTATTTATTTGTTCTTATAATAAGAAGATATTAGGTTTATTTGTCTATATATTGTATATGTTGTGTTTATCATAAAGAAAAATAAATTAAAATGCAAATAAATAAATAAATGGCATTGATGCGTGATAATTAAAATTTACTTTAATTTAAATCAAAATGAAATATACACAAACCAAACAAATAAAATAAAATAAAATAAACAAACATTATTAATAATTGGAAAAATAAAATATGTGGAAATAATTTATACAAATATACAATAATAATAATAAACAATAATAATAATAATAATAAAAAAAAAATACATACAACAATAATTAAGGAGAGAAATTTATAATTGAACATGACTTGTGTTAACAAAATTTTATCTACAGAAAACCACTGAAACAATTTAAGGTTTTCTTACTTGAACTAACCACCATTCATCGTTTACAATTAAATTTATTATTTTTAAATATATGAAATGTTTTTCTTTTGTAATATTGGAAAATTTAAGAGTTCCAATTGCAAAAATGTATAAAAAATATGATATAAAAAATATTGTAAGAGTTTTCCATTCAACAAAACAAAAAAAAAAAAAAAAAGAAAAGAATTTTGACTTTTTGAGGTAATAAATTGTAAGGTATAATTATAAAATTTCACCCCAATATCTTTTTCAAGGACTCTTTTACAAACCAAACTTCAATATTTCCAATAGGCAACACAATCTTGTTGATGTTTTTGTATTATATTACTGCTTTCATTAAGTTTTGTTTCTCTACTGAAATTCAATATTTTGCGTATTATTTATTGTGCTTATAGTTCTTCTTGGGTCAAATCACTATGTTGTTGGTTAAAAATATACGACTGCTTTCTGATTCCACAAGATGCGTTTCCGTTTCGTCTGCGACTTATTCTTTATTGTTAGGCATGCAAAATTTCACAAGCGGTTTGTCGTCGTTCGATGTCTCTTTCCTTCAATTCGTAATCAACTTCTAATGCGTTTGCAAGCTGTTGTTGCGTTTGACATGAATCCACATCCAACAATCCTTGCATGTGGACGTCTTTGAACATCTTCTCAGGACTAACAGGCGTTTTATTGTCAAAATGCGAAATCACCAGTTTTGAATTGTTGGAATCAGTCTCTGATTGTTCTTTCTAAAAATACATATTCACTGTAGGCTTCCACAAGCTTCCTATGAGTTTCCAATAATTTCAGGAGTGTAATGGTATATCCACATTAAACATATCTAAAGTTTTAAATCAATATACAAATTCATTGGAATTTTTGGTGTGTTCTCCATGAACTTTAAATATTGATGCATTGCATTTGCGGTCCTATGTCTCTATATACAATATTTTGTTACATTTCTCAGCTATCAAAATGTAGATGTAGTTTTGATGTTGGTTTATTATTAGTGCTTGTGAGACTTTTTCTAAATTTAGTAAGCCAACAATTCAATTCAAATCAAATCAGCCTTGAATTTGATGAAGAAAATTCTTTTAAATTGCAATCACAGTTAAGTAAATTCCCCCAGAGAAATATGTAATTTGAATAGAAATTAAGATCAAATGATGCAACTTCATTTTAGTTTTGTATAATATATATTAAGTTCTATCCAATTTTGAATTTACGTTCCAACAAGAAGAATCATTATATCTTAGTTTGAATTGCACTGCTAATAAAATATAAAATTTATATGAAATTTCAATTAAAAATTGAAATGATAAATATACAATTTTATGTATATGTTGATAATGGAGCGGCAAATCTTGTACATACTGGCAAAGAGTAGTTTTTTTATCGATTCATTAAATTGTGAACATACAAAATTCAATTGGATAATTTTGTTCCCACATATGAGTAAGAATTCAAATATATACCTCTACAAGTAGATGTTGTAGTTACACATTTATTTAAGTATTAGTCATTACAAAACAATTTCTTAAGGTTGCGATTACAAACTAAGCCTATAACTTAATTACATATCTTATTCAAGCAATTTGAACTTATTAAGAAAATCCAATTAAAACAGAAAACTTTTTATTATTTTGATTTCACTTTGTCAAAAAGCGTTTAATAGGATTAGGATTTCCAAGTGCTTAATTAATTCTGAATTGAAAATAATTGCTTCAAGACAAAAATGGAAAACATACAATAAAAAAAAAAAAAACCATTTAACGAATTAATAAAACATTGAAAAATTCATGAAATTTATTTGGGTTTTAGTTTCGTTTGATGTCATAGAATATTAATTATATATTTTATTTTCTCATTTTTTTTTTTCATTTTTTTTTTTTTTTTTGCTTTAAATGCATTGCTTGAAATGTATTCTTTGATGTAGAAATAAACCACTTCCTTGCATTGAGCTACCTTCTCCTTAGGGTGTTGCACATGGACTATTTGTATGAGCTCAGTAATGCTTCAAACTCTATTTGCAGATGATGAAACCTCATTTCACCTGGTACTCTGATTAAGTAACGAGATTTCTCCTAATCTGAATGCGTCGTTCCCAAGTGTATGAATGAATTCAATTGTAAGATGAAATTAAAGAAGATATTCATATAAAATTTCCATCATCCTAAGAATATGAAAAAAGAATTATAAATCTTAAATTTCTGTATCTAAATCTTATGTAAACAAATGTTCTTGGAAATTGAGATCCATTGTTCCTGCCTCTGTTTTGTCTATGATATTGGTTACATCATTGAAACGATACAATCATCATAAACTTGCAGATCATTAGTTCAATAAAATCTATGGCTTCCAATACTATATCACTCATAATTTTATAAGTAATTATATCCAAGACATAGTCTGAACTATCAGATTCATGGTAAATGACTCACAGTTTAAAATGAATAATATTATTTGCAGAATATAAATGATGCTTATTCAAACGAAATCAAAACTAAAGATGATTTAACGAGTAGAATAGAAAAACGTCATTTGAAACTTTCTGTTATAAATTGATCATATGTTGATTTTTGAGTTTAGTTTTTACTCAGAAATCACTTATTACTAGTCTATTGTTATAAGACACTTTTTGTTTTTTCCATTTCTCTTGTTTCGATTCAAAACTTTTTAATTCGTTTTAATTTTAATATTTATATTTTAAGCTCTTCAACACAATTAAATATTTTATTTTGCTAAGAGGGTTTTGATACAATTTGATTTAGTTTTGGGAATTGGGAATTGCGCTGTTGTGGCCAGAAAGTATCATAATAAGAAATGTGTTGTATAGTAAATTGTATTAGTTTTTATACAAACATAAAGGTTTTCGCTGTCCTACTTACCCGCCAACTCATTTTCTTAAATCAATAAGGTGAAGTTGTCTTATACCTATGATATATCATCTATGTTTGTAAATATTTATTGGTTTTTATTGCAAATTAAAGTACATTGATTCCGGTTGATAATGAAATGTAAAGTGTGTCTGCTAGCACTTCAATATCTTCCTATTGTCTAATTGAGTAATTGCATTGTCATTTGGATTTTCAAAAAAAAATTTGGTCCAACTATGCCATCTTATCATATAGTAAGTTCTTTTGGGTTTTATTGACTTTTCTCAATTTCAATTCTCTGCGGTTTTCTTCAACCCGAATGAGTGAAGATAGTTTTCTTGAAAAACTTCTCATTTTCTTCTTATTTTTCTCGATACATTTGAACTAAACGGAAAGTATTTGCTTCATTCATGAGGAACCATTGATTTAATGTAGTATTTTTTGGAAAAATGAGTTTAAATTTAAAAATTTAACTCAAATTTGAACATACATATTTACATACTCGTATTTCATTTCTTCTCTCAAGTCTTAAGGTCTTTTATATACAATAAACCCCACCTGCTATATTTGTATTGGGTTTTTATGAGATCTTTGCTTAGCATTCAATCATAATGGGAACATTTTTCAATAAGAATTTTAATGTTTTGATATGCTAATATCCGCCATCCCATGCATATTCATTATTTTTGTAATCTTTCGATCTCTTTGACTCTCCATATTGAGTTAGTAGTTAGTATTGATTATCAATAAATTGAACAAAGGATGAGAGGAGCATCATTTATATTCCTTAAAATCAAAATACTTTTGCATACATTTAAGTATTGAACAAATCAAACGACTCTCATCATTTTATTTTCCTTCACTGTCTTTACATAAATAAACATATTTACATATTTCTTCAAAAACTACATACGCACATTTCTAGGTATGTATGTGTACACTTATGTACATATCTATATACAGACATATTTACATACATACATACATACTTATATTCCCCATACATGATTTCTAGTTCATATTCGACCTACATATTTTTCGTTTGACTTTCTTTAATTTTTTCTTTTTCTTTTTCTTCTCTCTATCTTCCTATCCATCTTTCTTCTTTCTACTTTTCTTTCTTTGTAGTTTTTCATTCGCTTTTTGTATTGTTTTTACCTATGCTCTTGTTTTTTTTTTGTTTTTGTTTTTGTTTTTTGTGATTGCAGTTTGCTTCATTGCATTGTTGTTATTTGTATTTATTTAAGTCTACAAGAGACAAACAATTTCAATGGCTCACTTGTAACGCTCGCAGTTCCTTCTCATATCTCTTGTTGTTACCTTCTATTATCCTCATACCAATCTCGCTTACCTGTTTTGGTCGTCTTTGAGGTCTTTCCTTCATACACCGTATATTTCATATAGTTCATAGTTGGCTATCCGGGGATGCCCGGGGATGTCCGGGTTGAATGGCTGACTGGTTGACTGGCTGGCTGTTTGGCTAGCTGGCCCCTTTTAGTACTTTGTATAAGAATTTGAAGAGCTTATATAAAAGCTTTGAGGTTAAGCAGTTGCAAAGTGGATAGCAATGGAACAGCAACGCGAACCGTAGGGAAACAACATCAACAATGTCGACAACAAAATAAGTTCTCATTGATTTTCGAATGCACTTAGTTTAATTAAATTTCTAGCTTAATTTTTCTTGTTTCTCTCCTCATTTTTTATCAGTTTCGTCTGGACGCCACTTCCGCTTCTTATTTAGTCTATACTAAACATGGTCTTTATTATTTACTGTCGCATTGGTTGGCGTGACAATTGCGACATTGTCATTATTTTGGTCGTGCAACTAATCGTTTACTAGTTTACCAGTTGATGTTTTGTCTTATTACACTTTTCACATATACAAAGTGATTAGGTATTATCACTTTGTCGTGATGTTTGTAGCAGCAAATTCAAAGAATGAATAGTCTTCCATACTACTATTTTGTATTCAAAGCGATTTAGATTAATTGATCTTTGAAGTCTTTAGATTTTAAGTCTCGTAAGGTTTGGTAAAGTTTAAGTTCAACTGGATAGCCAAAGACTTTTATATATTTAGCGATTTCAGATAGACTCCACTCCATTTTGTGATTTACTATATTTACTGAACTGGAACATAGGAGACATTAAGGAATCTTACCTGTCATGTTCCTAGTTAAAAATATATACAGAAACAGCCTAAAATCATAGTTTAGATTCATTAACGAGATTCTTTTTCGAAGTGAAACGAAGGGGAATAAATACAAAAAATACGAAAATGAAATGTAACGAAAATCAAAATTTGATGATGTTATTATTATATTGGAGCTATTTATATGGAAGTGAAACTTCTAAAGTAGATGGTCAAGCAATAATATAGAATATTGTATTGCTATATTGTTTCAATACAAAAGAGTTAAAAATTTTATTTTTCGGTCATTCGGCCATATGTTCGTAAGTTCTTTCGTAAAGTAAACACAATCAATAAAGCATTTTTTATCTCTCTCTTACTCTTGCATAAGCAGTCATTCTCTACGCTCCAGATGAGACCGCGCACAAGACAATGTGCATTGTTTTATGCGTCTCCCCACTACGTCTCTCAAGCATCATTGCATTTTGATTATTTTGTTATTTGTTTCTGTATACTTATTATGTGAACGGTATATAAGCATCAATGGAAGCCAAGATTTTTTTGTCTTTTTTTTTTCACCATTTCTTTATATTCATCGTTTTCTTTAGACTCCTCATTATCAATTTAATCTAACATTTTTTTTTATTGTCTTTCATCGTTGGTTTGTTAGATGTTATGTAATTTTGTATTGTAGTAGTTTTGTGTATTGTAAAATGTTAAAAGGTTAATTTGTATCAAAGCTTGTGTTGAATTGCGTCGCCTTGTTTTCTTGTTTTCAAGTACCATGAGTCAATTGTATTGGGTTTCTTTATATCTCTCTGTCTGTTTAAATCAATTTCTACAATGCTTTTTTTTTCTATTTCCAACTAGTTAACTAGTTAGTTGATAAATCTTCTTTTAAACGATTCCAATTGAAAGGATAATTTGATATTTGATGCTGTGACAATTGACAAATTAAGGAAAATACTGCAAATTGCATACAATAACAGTGAAAATGATAGCCTTATTAATGAAATACGAGTTACTTTGCTTGCGGATTCCCGTATAAATGTGTTAAATCGCGTATTAAGTAGACGTTTGTGAACAATATTTGCTCAAATTAGGTGCAGATACTTTTTGTAATCACAATTGAAATTGTTGTATAACACAACAAAAGCCTCAATTTTTATTAAGAATTTTAACATTTTTAATTTGATTTGATGAACCAAAATGAACCATTAATTTAAGGAAAAAATATTAATTAAGAATGACTAGAAAAATAGCATATAGAATTCATAAGGAAAGTCTGCATAATTTGTTTATTGAAAGGAAGAAATTGTAGAAAATATGAATAATGTTAATATTTCAAAATATACAGAACTTTGCATAGAAATTGAATTCTCAAAGAAATTTCAATGATTTAGTAAAATGTCAGACATGTCAAGCCACACACAAAAGGCTATAGCACTAAGCCTGTGAAATGTGTGCATTTAGTCATGGTCAAAACATCAAATGCACACACAGAGTATTTGATGTGGATTCAACTACTCCACTACTACAGTCTCACAAAAACAACAGTGCTAGGACGTGTAGGTGTTGGGTTTCCACAACAACCATGCAGAAATTAGAAACAAAATTTTGATGCATAGATTTAACAAAAATGAGTTTCAAACAAACTGATAAAATGCTTGACCAGATGTTGTCCAATTACTACAATTAATCACTTTACAAATTACAAAATGCTTTCAAGACCTAAAACTGTGCTATGGAATATTGTAAATTATACTTGCCAACATGTGTTTAAATATTGTAGATTGTAGTCATTGTATTCTTCTCTACTCTTCTCTACCAAATGATGACCATTGCACTCACCGATCTCATTCACGACTTGTATGTATGTCAATTGTCTTGTCGAGTCTTAACTGAACATCAAAAGTTATTCGCTCACAAACTTTTCAGTTTACGAAAAACATCTTGAATTTTTTATATTCTTTTTTTTTTCATTATTGTTCATTGTATTGAAATATGAAATACGAAAACTGTCTTCTGCTTATTATTGTTGAAAATTATATGATTGGCCACATTTTTTTTTTTTTATAATTTTACCAATTTTAAAATAATAAAAACAATTTAATTTGTTTAATTTCTTTTCAATCAATAATAATAAATGTGAAGTTTTTTGAACAATTCATTTTCTGGTTACAACCAATTAACCTAAATAAAAATTATTGAAGGATTTAGCGAAAATTTCGAATGGAAAAAAATAGAAGAGGATAATGAGAAAAATAAAGTTAAATAAAGTAAAAGTAAAGTACTGAATTTGTAGTTAGTAATTTTGCAAATTAAGCAAAACAAATGCACACACACACATATATATCTAAGTTCATCAGATACACAAGTTTTCCATATACATACATACATACATACATACATACATACATACATACATACATATATATGTACATGCTCGTATTTGTGCTTCTTAATAGACAAACAGACATACGTACCACGATAAACTAAGACAGATTGAGATTTAGTAGAATGCAAATGCATTAGACAGTCACAGACAAATTTAGTGTGGTTCATTAATAGCTAAAACAATAATAAATGTTGCATTGAGTACAAAAATAGATAGATAAACTAACAAACTGACATAGACAGCAGCTACCTCAATATAGTTTAGGTTCTAGTTACAAGTACCTATCTATCTACCGGCAATATATGTATAGTATCTAAATATGTTAAACTTTTATAGGTTAACAGTATTACCACACACAAGACAAGTCTTTACCATTAAAATTGCTAAAAATAACACGAACAAAAGGGTAAAGAAAATACAACAAAAGACAAAAAAAAAAACATACACACCCACAATCACTAATTTTGCACGACTTTCTTTTTCTCCTTAGGGATGATAGGATGGAATACGGGAGCGGGGATAGGATGAGGAGACTCTAACCGCTTGTATGCAAATCAAAATCAATTTATGTGTCGTAACTTTTTTTGGGAAAATAAAACACAAACTAAAAAGGAAAAAGAAAAAAGAATTCATTTGAACTTAATGAAATGAAACCACATCACGACATATAGTCACAATAGTCAGTAGTAGTAGTAGTGAGTAGTGACACAAAACACAATAAAATGCAATGAAAACATTTGGAATTTTTGTTCCAATTTCATTTTATGTCATTTGAAAAAAACAAAAAAAAAAAAAAACATAAATAAATAAAATAGATTTTTTGTTGAATTCGACAGCAAAGCCAAAAACTTAAATCCCAAAAATAATAGAAAAGAATAGTACAATATTAAAAACAAACACTTTCTGAAAATGCATTTCTAAGCTCATCCAAAAAAAAAAAAAAAAAACACATCACACACTTCACTTATTTTATAATTAATTTTGAATTTTTGTATTAATATGCAAATATACAGCTACGGTCAAAATAATAGTAGCGCTAGTTGGAAAATGAATTTGATAAGAAAAAAATTAATGAATTGGTGTTTTGATGTACCAAAAATATTTTTTTTTAAAGTATGATGTGTTAATGAGAAAATCATAAGGAAATAATAACAACTTTATGTCATATGATAATAAAAAAAAAATTTTTCTCAAAAGTTCAATTAATTTGCACGGTCAAAATAATAGTAGTGCTTGGACAAATATTGAAAAAAAAAATCATTTCGTTGCTTCTTTATACCAGAAAAGTTTACAAAAAGTAAATATTATTAGTTTATAACAATTTACAATAGTAACTGATCAAAATTTTTAGTCATTTCTTTTCCTACAATGGGTCGAGGCAAGCAGTGTACACCTGAACGACGTACACTCATAAAAAAATTGATTTCTGACAGAAAAACGTACAAAAACTGTAAAAGACGGAGGAGTTCGCATTATGATCTGGGCTTGTTTTTCATATGAGCCAATATATTGGATCAAGGATATCATGGATCGGCACCTGTATGTGCATATAAAGCAGGAGATTATGCTGACATATGCTAGTGAAGAAATGCCACTGATTTGGGAGTTTCAGCAAGACAATGACCCTAAGCATACAAGCAAAGTTGCCAAACAGTGGTTGCAGGCCAACGGAATAAATGTACTAGAATGGCCTGCACAGTCGCCAGATCTCAACCCAATTGAGAATTTGTGGTGCGACTTGAAGAATGAAGTTGCCAAACGTCTACCCAATAATGTTCAACAGCTTTGGGAAGCAGTTAGAGATGCTTGGAGCTCCATTCCTTCCCAAAGGTGTAGATTCGATGCCAAAACGATGTGCTGCAATTATAGCAAACAAAGGCTATGCTACGAAATACTAATTGTATTGTAATAGTCGTAATTTTAGTTATTTTAATATTATCCGTAACATTTGTATTGGTTTGGGCAGGTGGGAGACCTACAAATGAATCACTACTATTATTTTGACCGTGCAAATTAATTGAACTTTTGGAAAAAAATTTTTTTTTAATGTCATATGACATAAAGTTGTTGTTATTTCCTTATGATTTTCTCATTAACACATCATACTTTAAAAAAAAAATATGTTTGGTACATTAAAACACCAATTCATTCATTTTTTTTTTATCAAATTCATTTTCCAACTAGCGCTACTACAATATTATTTTGACCGTTGCTGTATATATTTCTGTTTTTTCAGTTGAAATGTTGAATTTCTTTGTTTTCTTTTACTTAGAACAAAATTGATTTCTCTTTTCCTTGAAAGATTTCATTTGTGAATAAGTTTAGTTCAGTTATTGAGATCAAATGCTGAAATTCTGTTATATCTTCTAGAAATAAACAATATTTTTGTAGTTCAGTACATTTGATGTTGAAGTTCTGATATTTGTTCTGCTTAAATTAGAGAAGATTTCTTTCATTAGAGTTAAACTTCTGTTTAGGTTTTTAAATAAAGCACATGGAAATGCTTAGACTTTTCGTTAACAGATTATTATTTTTACAGTTATTTATGCTAAGTATATACATGTCATGAGAACTGCTTTCCAATGGAAATCATTTATTTTGCGTTCACAAAAATAGGCAATTACTGCTGTCAATCGACTGACAAAACAAGTTCCTGCCAATGGATTAACCATAGTGAGTCACAATTAATTACACTGTGCTGATTTTAAATAAATGGCGATCGCCAAAAAGATGACGATCAAAGATCAAAAAATTATCAATTTGCATGAGTGTCAGTAATTTCATTTGGTTGTTTAATATGATTAGGTAGATATGATAGATGGTTTGAACTTTAACTTCAGCTATAGAATCTACACACATTGCTGGTTAATCATTATCTTCATAAGAATAGTGAACACCGTTCAAGGCTTTTGCCTTCTGGTAAAGATGTTGTTCCTTGAGCAACTTTGCCATTTGATTTTTTCTTCTTGGAACTCTGACAATCATCGGATTTTTGAAGGGAGACCCTATTTTTTGTTATTATTAATGGTGTTAAATTACATGTTTTTTTTTAATTTTTGCAAAACACTTCACAATCTTTTACTTGATATCCAATTGATCGAACTACTAACCGATAATCAATCTTCACCCCAGAAACCTCGAGTTTACAATAAATAAGCGTTATTCATCGATTAACCCTATTCGTCCCAGGCGGTGACTTTGAGTCACTTTTGAAATTCAAACCGATGTAACTTTCAAAATATAGAATGCTCTTTTTCGATCATTTTAACTTTTACTGGCGTTAAGTCCCATGTGGTGATCTTCAGTCACTTCAACAAATTTTAAAAATTTCAATCAAACTAAGGGCTGTTTTCTGGCGACGCATTATTTTTTTTCGAACTGATCAAATAATACACCAAGATAAAATTAGAAAAAGTGGCATCTTTCTATGTTGGACATTCCATAAGTTGAACAGCTTGAGAGAAACAAAAAAAAAAAAAAAATGCTATCCGACAGGGAATCAGACATTTGTGAAACTGCATCAGATTTAGAAGATGAAATGAGTTCATCAGATTGTGAGGAAGTAGAAGAAGATACAAATTTGTTTGTGGGCAGAGACGGTACTGAATGGCAGCCAAAACTTTATAAAAGGAAGTTGCAATAAAGTTATATTGCCTCCTGGTAAATAAATCCACTCTTACCCTAATTTTTGATACAGAATCGATTGACATAATAGTTGAATGTACAAACACATATGCTATTCAACAAATGCACAACCGATATAGAAATCCGTACCTATATTGGATTACTGATTGAAGCAGGAACACGGGGGAAATGGCGTTGCAGATTACAAAGAATTTCGGGATCCATTGTATGGCAGTACACTTTGTCAAAAAAACATTTGCTGATTTATCACGCTATTTAAGAATTGATCATAAAGCCACAAGAAGTTATCGTCGATTGCAAGGTAAATTTGCTTCAATATGGAATATTTGGAATATAATAATAAAAAACTTAAAAAAAGGTTATATGCCAGGAGCCAACTTGACCATAGATGAGCAACTGATTCCTTTCAGAGGCAGAGTACTATAACGCCAATATATGCCATCAAAACCTGACAAATACGGGATTAAAATTTGAGAGATTTGTTTGATTTGTGATAGTGAGACAAGCTATTCATTTTATGGTATTCTTTATATGGGTGAAGAAGGTGCCAATAGATAAACAAGCTTGGCTCAAAGTGTTGTAAAGCAATTTTGTCAGTTCTACGAGACTAAGAACAGAAACATAACATTTGATAATTATATCACAAGTTTCGATTTGGCTTTATTCTTCATTCAAAGCGTTTAACATATATGGGTACTTTGCGTAAAAGTATAAAATGTATTCCACCAAACTTTTTATCGAGCAAGCCTGAAAGCAACCTTTTTGGATTTAGAATGAATACGACTCTTGTTAGTTATGTTCCTAAAAAAGCAAAGCTGTTCTTCTTCTTTCAACTATGCACCATGCAGTAGTGCACCAAGTAGATTCAAAATTAAAAAGTCAGGATAACATATATAACTTATACTTATAACTTATATTACAATGCTACACTACGTGGTACTTAACGTCACACATTTAGCCTGGTACGAATAGTGTTAAGAACTGCTGAGCTTTCATAGTTTTGTTTACATTAAACGACGTTTTCTCCGAAATCCAAATTTATTGGGAATAAACTGCTTTTTTTTGGCATTTTGTGTGTTCATTTATCTGTTATATATATATATGCTATATATATTTGTGTATGTACACATATTTTATTCTTCTTATAGGTTTTATTTTTTTCTCTTTGAAAGATGCAGATATAAAACATGAAGACATTTTTCCTATTAAAGCTTTAAAAAGTCCTATGAAATATATTTTTATTCCATTTCAATTTAATAATAATGAAAATAATGGTTACTCATTTTTATATATTTTTTTTTTTTTTTTGGTTTGTTTCATTTTATTTCATTCGTTTTTCAATATGAATAAGCCTTTAAAAGGTTTACAATTTATTTAAAAAATAATATGAAAATATAGAAAAATAATCAATAAGAAGGTCAAAGAGAAGGTCAACTTACTCTATTTCACAATTGTTATACTCTTTACGCATCCCTAGAAAATATTTTAGTATACGCTACTGTGTTTAATCATACAGACTCAGTACACATATAGCATTTCAACACTGAAATCAAAATATTTGTATGGAAGCTTTACGAAAAGTAACTTTAGGGCCTTGAAATTTAAATAGTTGGTGGAGATGAGCTAGAAACTTATAATGCCCAAATGTCAGTTTAATTGTGTTTGATTCGACAAATCTTTATAGAGATACAGATGGACAATGAAGTACCTGTGTTTTACGTGCTCACCTATCTGAGAAGACTTAAGAACACGCACTGTGCACATGGATTGATAAACGTCAATTAACGTCTCCTTGGATATATATCCGCATGTACCAAATTTGAGTCATATTTATTTAGGTGGGGAGCGAGGCCCATCTTAAACCTTTGCTACTCTCTCGGTCACAGCACCCGGTTGTATAACGCAACTCCACGTCGAGTTATTACTCTACCCGCATTTGGGTATTAAACCACAGCCACCACGATACTCACACAAGGGGGCCGTACCGCTGGCGAACGTTCCTAAATCAACTGGACTCATCGAATTGATTAAGAATATGTAAACTTTATGGGGTCTCCGATGTCTGCTTCTGAGTGCTGCAAACTTCATGATAAACTTATAATACAAGAGTATAAAAATGCATTCCATTCAAATCAATGGATAAATGAAGAAATACTTAGAAATATTAAGTAAAAAACCTTTCAATTTAAAATGGTGAATATACGAGAAGGGAGAAATATTTAAATTGCAAACACAAAAACAAATCCAAATTAATTCGGTCAATTGTCCTTCAGCAAGTTAATTATTTTAAAATCGATGTTCAGGTCCCTTGCGTTCAAATATAAATTTATCGGAAGAACGGAAAAGCACGCAAACGCAAAATCTACATTTCCAATCACTGACTCAACCAAAAAAAAAAAAAAAAAAAAAAAACAAAGAAATGAATTCTCTTCATCTTATAAAAGTAATTTCATTTATCTAACACACAATAAGATCGATGTTATTGTACATTTTTTAAATTTTTTAAATTTAATTCATTTTTTAGAGATTTTTCTAGATTTACACTATTAACATGAAATTAAGAATTTTGTTATTTTTATTTAAGGATTACTAGTAGTTTTGTTCCTAAATAGAAAAGTTCAAGTTAAAAGATTAGAATTTGGTTGGAAATTTTCAACAATTCTGAGTAACCATTCATTGTATGCATACATGTATCTCTTATGATGTCGGTGAAAATGGTTCAACAGAAATACATATTCACACACAAACATGCATACATCGAGATGCACAGATACATATGTACATAGATACATATGCATGTATGCACACTTGAACGATTTCCAAATTGAAGTTGAAATTGTTAGAAATGCTTTCATTGTTCAAATTAAAAGCTAAATTCGTGACTCGTTTTTGCAACAAGATTGCAAAAGGAAACAAAGAAATAGCAATAAAAGTTCATAACGCATGCACAGATATGCACACACACATACACACACAAACACTTACACACAAACACTCAAATGTTAGTTAACAATAGTTAAAGGCATTGAAGGCAGCACGATTATATTTCTCTACTTTACTTCTTCGTTTTTCAATAAATGGATGAATGGTGGGTGGTGGGTGATGATGATGATGACGATGTTGGCCTCATTTAATAGCTTCAAAGTCAATATTGCCCAAATTTATTTCGATTTATATGTTGCATCTGTAAATGTGTTATTGTTGAAAACTTCTATCCTACGATTTTTAAACAATACTTAAGCCTTATCCTTAAAGAAATAAAAAAAACAATATATTTCACTTGCTTAGTTTACTTCTACTTCTACACAACACAACAAAGGATTTGTTTTCCATTTTGTTGAGAAAAACTAATAGAAAATTTTAACCAACCTTTACAAAAGAAATGTAACTTTAGATAATTCCACAAATTAAAAAGTATTTTAACTCAATTCTCTTAAGTTCCTTTTCATCAACATCACCATCAATTTAACATTTCGAACTAAAACACATTTTAATTCTTCTGTAGCAAATTATGTTACTAAGGTGATTTTAAATCCCCTTACAAAGTATAAAGTTTCATCAATATAAGCTAAATAACTAAATTTATTTGATGGTAAATAATAAATATTCCAACTATAAAACCAATGCCATCAATTTAGCTAATTGTGTGTGTGAGTATGGAAAGCAAAAATGTCCCACTGTTTATCTATTTTCTTTTTTAGATACTAATTGCCACTACTTAACAGATATCAATTTTATAGGAATTAAATTATCATAAGAAAAATATATTGTGTAATGTAGAACTGACTTCTTACTATTTAAATCGTTCCATGAACTTCATTATTATCGAATGAGTCAGATTTATCTCTATATTACAATTATTTGGACCAGTATTGTGTCCATTAAATTAATCAATCATTGCCTTCTTGTTCTTCTAATGTAAAATTGCAACACAGAATTGCACAACTGTAATACCTTAAGCAAAATCATTGCTGAGATTATTAGAATCAGTACACACAAACTGGGCATAAAACATTCCTCAACATTCAAAGTTTCGATTCGAAAATATATATAATGACATGTGATAAACGAAGTAATGAACCATTTGAATAACCAAATCAAATCAATACACAAAAACAATCTTATAGAGTAAACAAAATTTTAGACAAGTCATCAAGAAACAATAACAATATATAATGACAACTACTTAACTCAAAATCATAAAGTGT
>JBAMAW010001895.1:0-121410 GCA_037043295.1 Amiota minor | reverse complement strand
AATTGATTAAAATGGCTATTAATATCAAATATTTTTTGAACAAAAATTGAATCGAATCTTCCTTATAGTGAATAAACTTAATAATAGGCAATGGATAGCGATGAGAACCAATACCGTAATGGAGATATCTAATTCCAACGGGATTCATGAGCAAAAGGAAAGAATTGAAGTCTAAAGTTTTCATATAACATGAAGACATCATGACAAGATACCAAAAAAAAAAAAAAGAGTATATTGTATATGAACTTAACCTGTGTTGTTCTCAGCCGTTTTACATTTATTTAACATTTTGTTTTATTGGTATAATAAAATATCAATAATATTTAAATAGCAAAGTTAATTGATTGTCACTAGATGAAAATTGCGCGAACACCTCTGCAAAGGTTTAGTCGATAAACTTATGCCACGAAAAATTCTTGGTCAAGAAAGAGAATGCAAAAGGCAAACGGTATGCAATGCTAGGTCCGAAAGTCACAAACAGAATTTGTTAAAATAATTTTGCCGACCAGTGTATAGATGAGGTCAAGGTATTTTTGTTCAGTTGTAGAAAGGAAATTTGATGTTATTGTTATTATTATTATAAATTTCTAATTATAATCGTTTGTAAAATATAAATTGTCATAAAATTTGGAATCATAACTTTTGTATTCATGGAATCGCTAACTACATAAGTAGATAGAGCACCATGTTTACATATACATACATACATATAAAATGTACAATATGGAAGAGAGGAGGAGGTGCATGTGTATTATTTGTTGAAAGCGAGCACTGCAACTGATTTTCTTTCCGTTTCCGGTTCTTGCCCAGATTCAACACAGGAAAAGTGTTCTGGCAGGAGGCGAGCGAGTTCATACGAGCAATAACAAAAAGTTCCTTCAGTTGCCAAAAAAATATAAAAATATTCTAGGAAGGGAAAGAAATAAGAATCTATGACGAAAGTGGATATGAATTGCAATTTGTCTGGTGTCGTTGGTTGCTGATAGTTGGTATATACTATACAACAAGGGTCCATTTATGCAACAGCACAACAACAAATTGTTATGAATTTAACAGGGAAGTTTAAGATACTCATTCTATGAAGGCGAAATGGAAGTTGCAAAAAAGTAAACCGGACTTTGTAAAATGAACAAACCAAGCAACGAAACAACTCACCAAAAGACAGTTCGGATGACATTGTGTGATATACTCGTATATTGTATTTTGTTGTTGCTGTTGTAAGTGCTATTTAAAAGCAAGTTTTCAATGTTTTTTGTACTACAAACAACATACACAGATACTAACACAGAGACATATTATACGCACGTAGTAGTGGTACTCATATGCTTCGTTTGCTTTGTTTCTCTTTTGTTGACTCTTCATTCATATGTCCTGTGCGTGCTTGTATCTGTGTGTCATGTGTCCTGTGTCCTGTGTCCAGTTGAGTTCTGTTTATTTGTCTAGCTTCAACTTCAATTTACACATACACACATATATGGAAGTGTTAGTATAAGTGTGTTTGTGTGTGTATGAAGTGTGTGCGTATGAAGTGTATTCATATTGTGTTTGTTCTTTTGTGCTGTGGCTGACCTCAAGGTTATTTTTATTCTGCATAAACTGTTTATTTACATAACGCCACCTCATCGTAATCATGACCTTTTGCTTTTTTTTGTCAGATACATATACAATTCTTATTGTGGCACAACTTGTTATCAACACGTTGACTGTACACATGTCTGCTGTGTATGTTTGTAGGAGACTGTGAATTTCATTTCCGCAATGACACTAAAACTTGCAGAACCAAAGGAATGAAAGGCAAATATAATAATAATAAGGAAAAAAAAATAAGACTTCTATTTTTGACCTTTTTCATATTTAAATACAATTTATATTTATAATATTTTTGAGCAACAGAAAGAAAGAGCATTGAAAGATATTCTCATATTTACAATATAAAATTATTGTATTCATTGTTTAGTTTGTGTATGGAAAGATTGCTATGAGGTTTGCTGATGCCTTAAAATAAGAACACTGATTGTATTGTAATTCTGTGGAATCTTTAATCATTTTGCTATGGTTTCTAATCATTCTTCCAGACTTAATGTGAAGCTTTCTTTAAGAATATTATTAGCCCACAATTTTTTACTTTATTTCTTCAGATGATTGTTTCCAAATTTCATTTATAATACACGAAGAGAATAACACAATAAGAAGACAATGATACTCTCATATTTCCTTTGAAGTGAATGCATTTTTAATTTATTTTGAAAATATATTTGTTTGAGATTGACTGATGCCTCAAACAAGGACATTGATATTATTTTTCTGCGGAATTTTCACTAATTTTCTATGGAATCGTATCATTCTTTTAGATTTGAATTTTTTTCTTCAAAACATTGAAAGATATTTTCATGTTTACAATGTAAAATTATTCTTTTTATTGTTCACTTTATTGAAATATTAGATTGTTAAAACAACGACATTGTGCGGAATCTTTTAGTATTTTCATTATTTTGAATTTAATTCCTTTATCCTATTGATGGTAAAAATATTTATTGTATTATTTAATTAATTATTATGATTTTATTTATTTTGATCATGAATTTTGCTTTGTTGATTCCTTAAACAGGAAATTAAATATTCTGTTGAAAACCCTTTTTTTGTTCTCTCAGAGCTAGTGCCATATTCCTTTCTGATTTATCAGTAATCCAAATTTTCCTCACTTCTTCAATAAGCAGAAGATTAATTTCAGATCGCAACCATTTTCAATGTTTATTTGTATCTCTAACTTAATTGCCATTTCTCGCGCCTTAGATATTTTACCTTATGTTTGTAAGTATATTTTATTTTCTCTATTCTTGATTATTTATTTCATCCTTTCTTTCCTTCTTTCTTCCTTCTGTCTCAGTGTATTTAATGCGTAGTAATTTACGACAAAATTCTTTAGATAAAAACGCTTTAATTAAGCATATTAAATAATAGAGTAATTGTGTGTGTCGCTGTGTGTATTTTCTTTTATTCATTTATGTTGTTACTCCTTAATGAAGTCTGATACAAATATTTCTTTACGTGTTATTCCATTTCAGTTCTTCTTTTGACTTAATGATTGGACACCTTTAACAGTTTGCTTACTCCATCTTATGTTGGGTGGCTTTTCTCAAGGAACAATGGGGCGTTTACGTGATGTATGTATGTACGAAAACAATGAGGTCATCGTGTGTAGTTTTATAGCTAAGATTTCTTATGCCTGCTTAGCAATTAGATAAGCAGCTGAGAGGAGGCTCAAGAGGTGATTTTGTTTGCTGATTTCATTCTAATGTCCTTAGAGCTTACTTATGCTGTAGGCAGCTTAATTACGTTTCTCTTAAGGTATTTTCTAAGCAATCTATTTTTGTGATTTGGTTTTGTACAATAAAATAGTCTTTTCTTTTACTTATTTTTCCTCCATTTCTTATATTATGGTTGTTCTTTTCTTTTTCCTTGGGTCATTGAATTATGAATACAAAGACACAACTTAATGCATTTATATATTTAATTTTAATTAAAAAGTATGCTTTAATGATTTGATTTATGCAAAATTCAGTGTATTAATATAAGAAATACTTTTATGCGTTATTATTATATTGTAAATTGAAATAGTCTTAAGTGCAACAATAAATGGTAAATGAATGAAGGCTTAAGGCTTTATGTTGTTTGTATTAATTTTTAAAGAACTTTTGTCAAATTCTATCACTTCATCACTTACTTCATAAATATTTATTATATAAATGCATTTTAGTATTTTCACAAATTTGTTTGTTTTTTTTTTTGTTGTTGTTAAATACACAAATGTTCATTTATTTAATGTTGAGAAACAAAACAATTTCATTGAATAATTTATGTTGATTTTGTTTACTAGCAATAAAATGAAGCATATAAAATGAGTAGATGAGTGTAGAATATGGAAATAATGCTATTAAACAGATGCAATATTCATTACTTGATAATTTTCTGTCAAAATATATTGACATATGTAATCATTATGAAAAGGCCTTAAGTCTTTCAAATGCTTAAAGTTCAGTAATTGAGGGATTAAAGCACAATCAGCCTATGAGGTATTGAGTGTCTTAATGCCATAAGATATTACATATCTTCATTTTGTAAGGGGTTTGTTGAGATAATATGCAAGTTAGCAAGATTACAGATTGTTCAGAGATCAAATATCATCAGTTAATGAGAATTGAACAAAGATACAACTTCGGTATCAATCATATTATTAAAAATATCGTTTTAAACTATTAAAGAGTCATTAGCAATTTGATTAACTTTTTCGAACGACATTTTAAAGAAGAATCATTCTCTTTTAGCAAAGAGGAAAGTTCTATTTTTCTAAACCAATTCCCGCACCTTCACACATGCTCACAAACACAAGTTCACTACGAATTGATTTCCTAAATTTAGCTACCAGCGACTAATACGCACATCCAAATATGAGAAATTGTTGGCTGAAATGAGATTTATAACTAAAGAGAAGTACAAAGGTATATTTTGAAGATCTTTATTTTTAAGATGAATGCTTGTTACAATAATTGATTGTCATTTACTTGATATGTGTCAAAGTTAGAGAGTCATTGTCTATTGCCACATATATATAACTTTTAATACTCGTAAGGAATGGGTTTAGAGTTATAGTGGATGATGATGACGTAGAATGTCAATAAAATATTTTGAGTTTGTTTTAACTCAAAAAGAGTGTGGACAAAACATGTCCTTTAAATTTAAAGACAACTCACTGACGTGTAACTTATTGTCATTAATACAAAAATAAAATGTAATAGTCGTATATCAAAAATTGATTTCCAATTTTCAACTCAACACAAAGCTAACTAATCAATCCCCTAGACTGAAGAAAATTTCATTTACGGATACATTTCCATTAAGATGACAAAAACTTTTAACAAATTATGTTGGTCTTTAGGATTTTTGCTTTTATTTTTTTGGGGTTTGTTAGGTTCCACACACACACACACACACACACACACGCACACATGAAACATGAGTGTGTGGTCTTTACTCATGCTTAACACTTTGCTTTGATTCCTTTTTCTTTCATTTCTCAAAGATGAAAAACTTCTGACAGCGTGTCTCTGGAGGGTTCTGGGAAGGACTATCAGAAGGAGAAGATGGTAGTACGAGTATAACCTTAAAAACAAACAAGGACGTCGATGACTGTGACGACAAAGTCGCCTACACGCCTATATCTTAAAAAGGAGCTCAAGTATAAATTAGTTTAGTGATGGTGAGAAGTCAAAAAAAGGTCGCCGTTTCCATTTCCACTTGTATTTCTTCTACATATGTGGACGCCAAATGCGACTTCTGTGCCGCGCTTTATGACTCACATTTCGATGACTTACGTCTTACTTTATTAAGAAATCATTAATTCCTTAAAGTGTCTTATTCATCTAATTCAGTTGAGTTGAGTTTAGTTTATTAGGCATGTTTCATATTCGAGACTTATTTTATTATTTTTTTATTAATTTTCTTTAGTTAACTGACATTTGAACACAACGAAAGAGAACTTTTCCCCTATTCAATTTTATTTTATTAACACAAACATTGTTGCCTTGACTGATTGGTAGGATTGTCACAAATCCTTTGAACTTCTACTCTAGTCGTCTGCCTTTTGCAGTTTGGTTAACTTCTTAGACTTTAGCCATTGGTTGGACGGTATTTATGTCAATGGATTTACATGGCTTAAGTTTTAGCGACTTTTATTAGTTTTGCATTGATTGGCAACAAAAATTTATGAAGTCTAACTTATTCCAGAGTTTCCTTGTCTACAAAAAAAAAAAAAAAAGAAAAGAAAGTATTCTTCTTGCAAGGAAAGTGTGGCAGATCTCATAAACCTGGCAAAATTGGAAACTTTCTAACACCATCAACTATAGTAGATTGTTTACTAATTTAAGACCCAAAACTACTTTACTATACGAAAATATCCATATTATGTAATGTATATAAAAGAGTTTCTTATAGGCGCATTATATCCAGTATTGATTGCATTTTCCAACCATATTCAACTAACCGTCTGTCTGTCTGTCCGTCTATCTTAATATCCTCATATATATATCTTTGTGCCAACATAAAATTGAAGCCTGTAAAATTTTATGTATATGTGAGCCAGATACGTACTACTACTACTAGGACAGGACACTCCTTTTAAGACACAACCGAGAAGAAAATCAAGGAAATCATCTTCTTTGTTGTGCTTTGTTTTGTCTATCATTAGAGTTTAACTTGGTCTATCGTTGGTCTTACGTTTCTTTGGTTAAAGTTGACTAGACTTCGAGATAAAAGGAGAAGATTTCTTTGGCCAGGGATGTAATTGGGGGTCTGTGTGGGGTGAATGTTTGCTGTTATGTGGCATGCACGTCATATAAAAATTTATGAAGCGTTTAATAAGTTTTTCTTTTGACGCCGTTGTCATTGTCACAATGCCCTTTCACACACACACACCCATACAAACATCTATGGATATATAGAGATATGTTTGTTTCCTAGTGTGCTTTCATGTATATCTTGTAACCCCCGTGTGTGTGTGTGTGTGTGTGTGTTTGAGTTTGTGGCTTGACAAAGTGTTGCTATCTCTCATAAATTCATTGAAAACTGTAACTAAAGCATTTTGTTTGCTTATGCCATGCAATGAAATAAGTAATTTTCATGTTCTATAAAAGGAAAACATTTTCCTTCATTTATTTTTTCCATTTTTTCTTCTTTTTTTTTTTTTTGCTATTTTGACATTTCATTTTTATTTTGGGGGTTTGAGTTGATTGTTGGGGGTGAACTCTCAACTTGAACCTATCGTGTGCTATGATTAATTATGCAGTGCCGCAATTTTATTTCAAGTTCCAGGAAACCTTCTTCATTTCTTCAATTTTGCTTTTTGCTTTCTTCTTATTTTCATTTTCATTTCACCCACAGTCTCAAGTGTAAAGTCCAAATTCGTTTATCCTTTTCATTGTCGCCTTGAGGTCAGTTTTGGAAAATTTCTAAAATTCATTCTAAAATTGTATCCGCCTGTGGCTAAAAAGGCGAATGAAAAACCAAAATCTCAAATTTGATTTATGCAGCTGATTGTGGCCAATGAAGAAATTCGCGCCAGATGTAATGGAAAACAACTGAAAGGTTTGGTCAGATACTAAGAAAAAGAAAGGCAAAAGACCCATAAGACATAAGAAAAAAAAAAGGCAAAATTTCGTTATGAAAATGAAAATGTCTTAAATGACTAATGATTTCAAGTATTTTATATATTCATAGACCCCAAAAAGATCTCGTATACCACATATTGTAGTGTGTGTATATGATTTGTATGATTTTTGGTAATTTTGCATGATGTCATTTGATAAATGACATTCAAAGGTTCTTCTTTTTTTTTTTCATCTTCATATTATAAATATGTGTTTGGCATATGTTAACCTTGTCAAGTATCCGTGGTGGTGATGGTGGTAATTTAACTTGACCTTTTAAGTGTTTTTATGCTTGGTTAAAATGTTTCCTAGCAAAATATGTTAAGAGCCTCAAGTTAAGCCTTTTTAGCCACTTGACGAAAAAGAAATTATGTATCTATCTCATGCTGAGCCTTGATCACGGCGAAGCAAGCTTAACTCAAGTGAAAGTAGTGGCAAAGAGAAAGGGAAATATAAATTTTATCTTCATTATATTTTGCGTTAAGCTTTCCTTAATAAATTACCAACAACTTAATCTTGTCGGAAAAGTGTGTATATCAAAATCCAAAAGCAAAGGAAAACCCAAAAATTCTGTTCCCGCTAAATTGGTACATCAAATTTTAATTAACAATAAAGAAGCGACTCTATATTAGGATGAAGTCGGGACAAAGACAATCGGAATGCTGAGGAATGGCATTAAGGTTTTTGACTGTTCACTTAGTCTTAGGCTTAGTTCTTATTGCTGTTGCTGTTGCTGTTGCTGTTGGTTTGGTAGTTAAGTTCTCAGCACGTCGCATCATCTTGGTTTTGATTAAATTATATCATATTCATAAATAAACGACAAATTTTGGGCAACGATGAACGTCTTAAGTTAACTCAATTCAACTCAATTCAACACAACTCAACTCATCTCATCTCAACTCATTTAATTTTATTGAAGTGAAGTAAAGTGAAGTGAATTGAGTTCAAAAGCTTTTGTTTTCTCCTTCTTTGAATGGTTGGTTGCCTAAGCGAATTTCTCCAAATTTTCCACAAGGAATATGAGATATCTAATAACATTTACATACATATTGTATATACAAATTTGACATATACATATGTCTTTTTCCATTTTGTCCTTAGGCAGCTGAGACACATTTATGCATGTCGTTTTTTGTTAAGCAAAAGGCTTAAATTGTTAAGTGTAATTATAAAGGATTTACGACGTTAATAAATAAACTTAAATCTATTTAATTAGGACGAAATATGATAGACATGAGTAGTCCTCTGAGTTAAATTATATGCCTTCGTTTAAACCGTATTTCGTATTTATTTTATAAAAAGGGGCGCCAACAGAACGTATGAGCAATATAGTATAATATTTGCTGCTTCATCACCTTGGCTATGATTAGTTACAGTCGAAGGACCCACATAATCAAGGACTAACTGCCTTGTTTGTCTTAGTCAAGAGCAACAACAGAATCTTGGCAGCAGTAGTAGTAGTAGTAGCAAAGTGTATAAGGACATTAATTAGCAATTAATAACAATACTTGAATTTGTGTAAATTCATTAATGAGTACCATCACACAAACACAAACACACACACACACACACACACACACACACACACACACACACACACACACACACATCCACCATATACCTACAATAAATGTCATTAGCAATGCTTTGCTTATGTAATTATGTTAAAGCGATTTACTGTAAACTAGACTTGCCTTGCGGTTCAGACCCATGAAAATACACTAGTACATTGTGCATACGCCATGTTTGCCCATACAAAACACAAAGCATATATAGAGGAAAATCATGTATAGTAAAACTGCCGAATGTTTGACATTGGTGTTTCTAGTTTCCTGGACAGGAAGTTTACTTACCGGTATATTGTTAATGCTGAAACGTAAATCGGCACGTGGCCTCGATGGCGGTGTACTGCAGTTGGCGCGCAACACATCGCCAGGTTCATAGCGTGTATGCTCTGTGAATAACTGCGGGCGTTTCTCCGGAAATTCTAACATTAGATGAATAACAGGAAATAACGACAACAAAACCGAGAACGAGAACAAGAACAAGAACATGAAGAAATATATATTTAATACAATATTACAATACAATATATGCATGGATACAATATAATTAATAACATTATATTATAGTAAATTTTGTGTATTTTTGGTAAGTAAACAACTAAGAAGATGATGGTGATACTCGTATATTTAAAAAGAAATGCTAGTGGCATGCAACTTGTGCATTTAGCAGTTTGCTGTATAGTTTGTGGTAAGTTGTAGTTCAACAAACCAAGGTATACGATAGAGTGCAATGTCACTCTTGTATGTACTATGTATATCTCGAGGCATCTCAGCTTGATGTTTAACGTTGTCCGTGATTATGATTACAGTCATGATGATGATGATGATGAATGTGTTGAGTGAGTGAAACTTCTTCTTTTGATTTATCTTGCGTGTAAGGTCTTTGAGTGTGCTTTCTTTTTGTGTGTTGTATTCTCACACATATTTTTAACAAAGAAGTCCTTCTGTCCTTTGATTTTTTTTTTTTTCACTTTCTGAGTCTTTCTGAGTTCTGAAATAAATGTCGTTGTCGTCATCGTCGTCGTCGTCGGTTTGTGTGCCTTGTGTCCTTCACTGTATATTTTTTTCATGAAAGCAAATACCTTGCAGCGTTTATTTGGTTGTCTTTTTTCTTTTGACAAGTTGCGGAGGTTGAGTGGAAAAAGTGTGTATTCATAGACAAATGCAAACAAATGCAAATAGACGAAGGAGCTCATAGAGGATTGACTTTGTCATCGTGCTGTTCCTATGATCCTCACTCATCACTCGTATTCTTGCCAACAAACGCCAATGTTATTGTCGCCTTGTCGCTTGTGTTTTTATTTTCTATTTTGTTTTTGCATCTTGCACTTAAGAACCTTTCTATAACAAGTCTTGTCGAGCAAATGGAGTCTCATTTTATCGTCTTTTTGGTCTTGGTGGAGTGCTGCCCTCTCAGTGACTCTAATGAGGCAACTTGTCTGAGGCATTGTAGCTATTCTTATTTTTGTTGTCTTTTGCATTTTATTGTTGCCACTTTAACTGTTGTTTTATTTCCTTCATTACCCTGCAACTTGTCAGCGTGCAACTCTTTTCTTTGTTTAATGTTGCACAGCTGATAATGCAAATTAAAATCCAAACTAATTGTTTGCTTAAGTGCTGAGAATCCTCCCCCACCCCCAGCTACTTCAGTAATTTCATCCCTTGTTCTTTGACTTTGTACTTACCAACAACTTGCATTTGGGCATAGGCAGTTGCCGTGGAATAGAGCGGCGCATCCGCAGTGACCTCACAACTGAAGTTGCCTGAGAGTCCAAAGCTCACGTTGCGTATCATGACTTGTGTTGCATTTGAAGCATTTTCCTGTAAAAAGAAATTTCATGTCTCAAAATTACTACTGTAGGAACATTATTACTACCAACTTACATCAACTTTTATGCCAGGATACTGAAAGACTTTTGAGTGTGGATACTCGCCCGGCGTATAGCGATAAAACTCCAATTGGCCGCGATAGAATTTAATCGAGTAAAGTGGTGCTCCTTCGAGGCTATAGTCGCAGCGTAGAGCCACCGCTTGGCCACGACGCACTGCAGGTGGTTCTACGAGCAGATTTACATTGCGCAAGGCAGCTTCTGCGGCGTCTACATGGCGAAGCAGAAAAATAAATAAAAAACAAAAAAATATATGGTTAGTTTGTATTGTATGGGAAAATTAAAGTTACTTTAAGTCAACATTTTATATACATAAGAAAATTGCTTTTAGTACCGACTACACAGTCAGTCATTCCGAACGATCAACCAATCAATCCAGCAATTATTGGCCTTACATAGTACATACAATATTTTTGTTGTATGTAAAGGCAACAATATTGATATGGATTGATGTTATAGTTGCATGAAGCTGGGTGGTCGCAACTGTTACTCACTCAATGCTATATAAATCCATTGGATTAAAAGTTGCACCGCGAACGAATAAGGGACGCCACCATGCGGTGCTCATCACCATTTAACCAAACGAATTTCGTTGGCTTAAAAAGCATTTTTAAATTGTTGGATGAAAGGCATGCGGGGTCTGCCGCATAGGACAAGGCCTGCATGGGTTTTTTTCTCTATTGACTTTGTTTTCTATTGTAATGGAAAAGAAGATGCATGACGGGAAGGGTGCATAACAAAGTAGCATAAGGATACAGCAGAACTCAAAGCTTCGTATACAAAATAAATTGTGGAAAAATTGCGAAAAAATACATGTGAAAATGGTTCTCATATCTCAAAAAAAAAGAATAAAACAATGGAAGAGGAAAAGAGGAGCAAAAATTTCAACAAATAGAAACAGAAAAAAAGAAAAGTTAATAATGTAAAAGGAGAGAGAGGAGTGGGAGGAGTGGGAGATATAAAGAAAATTCAAATTGCCAACAGACGGCAAGTGTTTTCCTATTTGGGTTGAATGATGCCGATCAACTTGGTATAAATGACACAAGGCGCCCATCATCCTTCTCATACACACATACACAACACATAAAAGCAAGTATGAGAATGCAACCAAAAAAGGATCATTGCATATTGTTCTCTTGCCGTCCTTCCTTTTTTCAGAGTTTCGCCTTTTCCAGAAAATCAGCAGATGGCTGCAACAAGCACCCATTAAAGGCTTTAAAGTTGCCAATAAAAAGTTTACGTTTTTAATGCATTTCAAACGAGCAACAAGAGGCGGATGATGTATGCTTGATTCTGTGGATGTTGGATATGTTTTTCTGTGGGTGATGATGGTGGAGGGAGGGTATGTCAACGTGTGTTAAAGGCTTAAAGTCAAAAATACTTTAATGGCTGTGAATTAACCAACAAAGGAGAGAACTTTCCCATGCAACCCAACTTGACTCAACTCACGTCAGTTCAACTCAACACAATTTAACTCTACTAAAGTTGATTCGACCGACCCTCAGTGCTTGCTGCAAGTGGAGGAGGAGACTACATCAAAAAGCAATTTTCCATTTCTGATTGTTGTCGCATGTTGATGTTTATGTTGTTTTTCTTGAGTTTTTTCAGCATTTCTTTTGCTTTTCACTTTTGCATTTACTTTTTTTTTGCCTTTTGCCGCTTTATATTGTTCATCAATTCACATAGATAAGGCATACGAAAACATATGCATATGCATATATACAAGCACAATCAAATCGTTTAAGCCGCCTTACAAGGACTTCAAAAGTTTTTTCTTTGGATTTTTATTTACTTTTGCTTTCTTTCGTCTGGATTCGACTCAGCTCTTCTCAAATTCATTCGCAATCCATTTTAACTTAAGTCCCCCTCCTCAGCTCAAATCATTTTGTTTTGAGTTTTTTCTTTTGTTTTACAAATAAAAAATCTTGATAGCTTGCAATAACATCAAATGTCGTTGGCAATCTTTGCCACAAGCCCCGCTCCCAGTAATTTAACGTCTCATCAACACAACCGACCGAAATGTCGTCTACTTAATCGACTATCTATGCTCTTACATAGCATGTTTGTACATACATATGTTGTGATACGAGGATACAAGAATATGAACATACGAGGAGTATCCCACAAGTAATCGACCTGCTCTTAATAGGACTATGCCAGAATATTTGAGTGATTTTATTGGTACAAGCATAACCAGTAAATCCTCACAAACTCATTGATTGACATTGACATATGAAACGATATAAATGGTTTTTTGAAGAAATAGTTCAAGCTATTTAAAAATATTGACAGTAACCCGATGTAGATAGGCTACCTTGAAACATAATTTCAACAGAATATCTATCATGTGCGGCTTGCACACAGAGAAGATTGTTACTCAACTGTGTGTGAACTAGATCTAGAGAGTGATTTGTAAATTCCGAAAACTTTTGTATCGAGAGTTGCAATTTTCTTCATGAAGGAAACTCTGGAAAATTTGGAAAAGTTAGTCTTCTCAAAAAACAAAAAATTTAATAATTCTGCTCAAATGTAAAATCACTTTCAGCACTTTAAAGATTTCCAATAGAAGAATAAAGAAGAATGAATGCAAGTGAGATACTTTTGAGGCAACCCTCGTCCATAAACAAAAAGAAGCAGCAACAAGACAAGAAAGACTCTTGCAAGCACTCACTCTTTTTTTTGTGATTTTTCTACTTCCTTCTCCTTCTTCACTCTCAGCTGATGTTTGCAATGTCTTGCTCGTCATCGTCATCGTCACTGGAGCCGTTGTCAGTGTCGGAAACGTTGCTATCTGGCCTAGAGCTAACTTTAGAGTATCTGCGTGTGTGTATGTGTCTGGGAAGTGTAATATCCGTTACTATATCTTTATATATGTGTATGTATGAGTACGTTACAATATTTTGTGTAGTTATTTCAATCTGTCTGTCAGTCAGCCAGCCAATTCAGTTCAGTTCGGTTCAGTTGTTTTTGGGTGACTTTGTTTCCACTATAGTCAGAGTATAAACTCTGTGCAGTCATTTGCTAACACACAGATATACATACGTATATGTATGTATATATCATAATATTCAATCACTCATTCAGCTATTCAATCAATCATTTAGTTAGTCAGTCGTTTGGAGCATGTGACTGTTTCATATGTGAATTGTTTCCTTTTTGCTTTTCTCTCTCAAAATTCAGCGAATTTAAATCTTATTGAATATTTTTGAATGAATTTTTAATAGAAACAATTAAATTAAGAATTTTTTTTTTTGATGAATTACGATTGACAAAATTTAAGTAGTGTGCCTTAATCTCACAATATGGAAATGAATCTTCCTTGGCAAAGAAGGTAAATCCAAAAATTAGAAAATGAAATATGACAAAAGTCAAAATTTGAAGTTTGACTTCCATATTGTATTTGCCAATTTAGCTCCATATTTTTGGGATTTACTCCCCTTCGCTAAAGAAGTTTCACTTCAAAAATTAAAAATAAAAAATATTCCCAGTGCAGGACTCGATCCTCACACCATCGGTTTGCGAGTCCTACACTCTTACCACTACGCCGCGGAGACATTTCAATTGTATTGCTCAATATGATAATAATGTCGATAATTTTTGATTTTCGTCACATTTCATTTTCATATTTTTTGGACTTACTCCCCTTCGCTAAAGAAGTTTCACATCAGAAATTTACATGCTTTGAAGGAATTGAAATCAATCAATGTTAATGATTTTTAAACTAAGATGCTTGAATTCTGCAGTAGTGTTAATTATCTTTATATTGATTTACCTGGAAACCTCATACAAAAGTCAAAGTTGTAAGCTCAGAAACAAAACCCAGTTAAAAAAAACTCAGTTTTATTACACATAACTGTCCAGAAATGTAGCATACAGTAATTAGAAATGATTTCAATGCAGTGATACTGCAATTAATGACTCTATGAATGGTACTACTCTCTGCTGGTTCATAATAACTTTCACAAGATACTTAATATTTATTAAGTTAAAGGCGAAACTAAAAACTTTAGTTTTTAATACCACAACAGATTCTGAAGTTATCGCAATACTCTGGGTGCTGGATAATAGACTCTTCACTATGCATCTTAAACAGGGTTCATATTCTGATAAATAAGTATTGCACATGAAAATGTAGTTGTATATTGAAATCATAATCAAAAATTAATATTTAATTGACTTTCGGCTTCTCATTAATTTTTTACTTTACTACATTTGAATTTAAGTAAATATTCTTCACTTGCAATCATCATTTTCCTATGATTATTTTTATTATTATTATTTTCTATATGAGTATTTCATCGTACGCACATCGGAAATAGTCAGAGTATGTCCTTATTTTGACAACGTAACATTTTCCAAGTAATAAATCAATCGCATGCAGCGCCAAGCATTTTGTGACATTTTCTTATTTTGTCATTTGGAAAATAGGAAAAGCAAAAGAGAAAGAAAAAACAGAATTGGAAAAATATTGAAAATAAAAATGCAAGAAATAAAAACTTGTCATATTTCATAAAGTGCAGAATCTTTCCATTACTTTGCGTCATACTAATAACTCCCTGGGTTCTCCTCACCCTTTGGCAATTCACTTGTTAAGAGGCAAATATATACAATAAGGCAAGCGATGGTAATATGAGGTAAGGAGGTGAGGCGAGAATTGAAAGTTGAAAAAAGAAAAGTAAAGAAAAGAATCGGATCCGTTGTAAGCCAAGAGCCAAAGTGAAATATTTGCAGCTGTGATCATAAAACGTTTATTGACTGCAAAATTCAATATTTCATGCATTCAATATTATGACAATATGCAGTAAAACTACTTCACGTTCCACGTTCCACGTTCCTAGTTGCAGCAACTCATACAATTTAGTATCTAAAACTGAGTATGTGTGTAAGTAACAGATGGCGTCACACAAACACACTCCTAAATACAAACGACACAAAGATACCCGTTTGCTCATAACTTGTTTAACCCACGCCTCAATTTACTGCATTACATGGTGCCTGAGATACTCCTACTAGGACAATACTGGTGGAACATGGTTGAAGTGAGTGAATGATAGAGAGATACTCGTACTCACTTACTGCAACTGAGTTCATTCAATGTTCGGATATACTGGAACTGTACGAGTGTAGTTGTCGACTACAAACAATAAACTGCAGATACTTTTGTCTATCTATGACTACGTTTAGATACTTCTGCATGTGTTGTTACTATTTGTCGTTTCCTATGCATAGTCATAAGTATTTCTGTGTGTGTGTGTGTGTGTGTGTGTGTCTTTGTATGCATGTGATAATTTATTACTAATATTTTTATTGTGTCGTTCTCAAACAAACACACTCACACAGAGTCACTTATCGCACACACTGTTACTTTTATGTGTATGGAGAAGCATAAAAAATATGCCACAAATAAAATTTCTCATATGTTTAGTGTGTGACTCTCTTAACTTTTTCCTTATATAATGATATCTTGCTATCAAGATATATTTTTGTCATTGTGTATCTGTATCTGTATCTCTATCTATCTTCAATGCTTTCAGTCGTGTTGAGTTTATACTACATATAATATTTAAGTTGAGTTGGTTGGCGTCTTGCAATCTTATTGTCTACGATTTACATCTTTCACCCACCACATCTTTCGAATGATTCAAATGATTCAAATGTTTATTATGAGTTTGTTCAGCCGACATTCTGTTGCTGGTTTTTGGAGCATGATGCATAATAATTTTTCATATTTTTTCTCATTTTTGTGCATTTTGGTTATGTTTTCATGAATTTGCGTTAAAGATTTTACGGCGCGCCATTCATTTTTTCGGCGTGTTTATATATTTTATGTATGTTAACAGCTTTTTGGTTGATAATAAAATTATCAAATGGAGAAATGAAGTCATGTGATAAGAAGTGGGTCAATTTAAGATTATGATTATGGTATCCCAGGGATACAACTGTCTTATGATTTTGACAACTTTCCACCTTGTCATAAGTGTTGATTTGTTACTTTGGGAAAAAAACAAAAAAACAACCTGTTGTTCCTTGACATGTGTATGTGTATTTACCTTGCGAAAGACTTGCAATTCCTAAAGCATATTCACAAATATTGAATTTATATATTTTAAGTTATCACTGATTCTATCCGGCCAATGATAGCATAAATTTTATAATAGAAATATTGTAGAATTAAAATAAAAAAATTATGTTTTCTAAAAAAAGTGCAAAGTGGCAAATATTAAGTTAGAATATTACACTTTTTTAAATTTTAATATTTTGTATTTTTCCCTTTAGATTGCACAACCACCTTAAGTCTCCTTGGCATCGATTGGACAATGAAGTACCAGTGTTTTACGTGCTCGCCTGTCTGTGAAGACTTAAGAACACGGTGCCAAGCACATGGATTGATAAACGTCAATCAACGTCCCCTTGGATATATATCCGCAGGTCCCAAATTTAAGTCATATTTATTTTGGTAAATATGACTCTCTCCTTGGTGGGGAGCGAGGCCTATCTTAAACCTCTGCTGCTCTCTGGGTCACAGCACCCGGTTGTATAACGCAACTCCACGTCGAGTTATTACTCTACCCGCATTTGGGTATTAAACCGTAGCCACCACGATACTCCCACAAGGGGGCCGTACCCGCTGGCCAGGACGGAACAAGTTCCGTGGGCTCCTGACCACCCGTGGTACCAGAAAATAGCCTCTGGTCAGACTTCGTACCCGAGGTACTACCAAATTCGAACCCCAAAAAGTCCATGGGTTGGTGCCCCATAATGTTTTCATTCATGTAGTAACCAAGAAATCCAATTTATAGAGGATAACCTGGATCACAAATTATAAATGAAAATAATGTTCCCTCCAGGAATATGAGTTCTATACATAAAGATATAAAACTCAGAAGAATTTCCCAGAGGGGGATCGATTGGACAAGGTTTTTTGTCACATCAGGAGAGATTTTGACCCATTCTTCCATTAGACACTTCTTTAGGTCTTCCTTGCTCGAAATCGTCCTCTGCCTGATCTTTCTGTCCAGGTATTCCCACAAATGCTCAATGGGATTGAGGTCTGGAGATTGTGGCGGATGGTCAAATGTCTTGGGGGTCTTATACAGTAGCAATTCCTACACAATTATCGCTGCATGTTTTGGATCGTTATCTTGAGGCTGGATTTGCCTTTACTTTTCTTACTACAGCTCTAACTTGAGTATCAGTAAGTCGCTTTGGACACCCAGTTCTCGACAAATCTTCTAACCGACGATGTGTGGCATATTTGTCAATTATTTTTTTTTTATTGTGCTTGGGCCCCTGCCTACAATTTCGGCAATTTCACGCAAAGATTTGTCGTTCTCTCGTAAATCTAATATGATTTTCCGAGTGACATTAGATGTTTGCTTTCCCATGGTAAGAATATTTTTTTTCACTCAAAATAACGTTTAACATAAATAACATAACACACGAATAATAATCGTTTTCCTTAAAAAATTAGGTTATTCCCCGAAATATAGAAAAAAAAAAAGAAAAATAAAAGTGACCAACTTTCACTTTTTTGGACGCGTAAAATTTGGACTTTTTTTAATTAATGTAAATTATTTTTGGTTGTATATTGATTTTGATAACACTTTAAATTGAAATCGACTCCTAAAACGTAGTGAATTCTGCATACTAACTTTATATTTTGTATTCATTAATAAATAATTATAAAACTATTAATTCAAAACACTAATGTGTTCACTTTCTTTTGACGCTGTGTGTAGTTAAATTTGGAAAATATCTATCACAATTTGGGGTGCATTTTGAGTAAGAAATTGGGACATTGCAATTTCCATTGACCAATTTATGAACACACTTAAATGTGCTTTTTATATTTTTTAATTGAACTTCATTGGACAAAATGAATGTGTAATGTAAACAAGAATTAAATATTAAATTTTTCTCTAAACTTATTTTCTACTTTCCTTTATTGTAGAAATAATTAATTTCGCATATCAAAAAACCAATTCCATATCAGCATTGTAACATCTTAAAATTGCAGTGCATCTGCATTTCTCAAAATAATAAGTCATACATATTATATTATTTATTCTTGTTATTTAATTTTTAAAATATTTTGGATCAAATATTGGTTGCAGTGTTTTTTTAAATACAATATGCATATGACAAAAGCGGATCTAATTTAATTTTTTCAAACAATTCAACTGATTTCTCACCCTCTTCGTACGTCATTCCAAACGACTGGAGACTGAGGACCGGCGACCTTTCCCTGCATTTGAATAAATCATGTAATTAAGCGTAACTAAATAACCAAATAAACACAACTTGGCCAATAAACAATGCATAGTAGTATGTTTATACCATGAGCCAACAGTATTTTGTAATTGTATTTGGTGTGTAGTTAAAGCAAATGTATCTGCATCTGTATGTACAATAGTAGAGTAAGTAAGTAGTATCACCTAAATGAATTTGCGTGGCAAGCGGAAATTTGTTGTTGGTCGTGTGTGATAAATTGCGGTATTTATGTTAATTAATGCAATATTTGCATACAATTTTCATTCAATACACATTCACACTCACTTATATGAACAGAAAGAATACAAAACAAAAAAACCTGGTTTGAAAATTTATTTGAACCTTTTATGTGTCGGTCATTTTTTATCTGTTTAGACCGCAAAAATGTTTTACAACCAATGGAAATTTTGATAAAAAAAAAAATTGTTTAAAATTTTTTGCACAAAAAAAAAAAAAAGATAGAAATACCTACACATGTTTTTGTAAAAATGTGAAAATAAATTATGTAAATGTATCTATTGCATCGCATTGGCCTGAAGTGCTTATTGTCCATTGTTGGTAAATTGCCATGCAAACTTTTTGTCAAGCAAAATATTTGCATAAATTTAAGTTATTTTTCGCACTCCCCTTGTCCTTTTCTGATTCTAATTCTACTGATTCTGATTTATTATGTTTCTATAAAGTTGATTTGTCCTGCTACTACCGATGTTGTTGTTTCATGACTATTTTATAATTTATTTAAATAGACGACATTTTGCAACACTAACAACAAGAATAACAACAGCAATTTACTGACGATGTAATGTAATCATCATCAACAGTCATAGTCCGTTTGTTCTTGCAAAAGTTTGTCAAATTTTTGAAGTACTTTTTTTATTATTATTTTCCTTCTTCTTTTCTAAACAGGTAGAACTGAGGAAGAGTTAGAGGAATGGATAAAGTGAAACAGACGTTTGCAATTCAAACTGGCGACAATTGCCAAAAAAGTGCCAAACACTGAAAAACTTTTCTATACAATTTTCCCAGCACTTACATTTTATGAACAATTTCATCAACATCAACTTCATTATGATCATCATCATTATTATTATTAATATAATGCATTGCATGACATGGTTATGTTGTTGATCAGAATAAAGTATGGTGATATTGGGGAAGGGGTTACCGCAAAATGTCGGACAAGTTGGCCGAGTTGATTGCGACATTCATGAAAATAAACTGCTTTGCAACATCATATCACAGAAAATAATGGATGAAAGAAAAATTTGAAAAGTTTAACTAAATTAAACTTCAATTTTTGGTTGACATCTTTGTATGAAAGAATTTGTATGTGTGGGCCATGTGGTTGTTGTTGGTTTCTATTTATTTGTTTTAACTTCTGTTCAGTTATTTATCATTTAATGAAGTCAACTCAATTTGAAATGTGATTTCATGTTAATTGACAAAGGGGCTTTGCTAATGTTATGAAACAGTTACACTTACTTATATTTATAATTTTAAAAATTTTTGTACAAAAATATTAGAAATTTTTTATTTTTAACGAGTCTCATATCAGATATTTACATATAATACAATATAATGCGGGATCTGTTCAAAAAGTAAAGTGAACTTTTATCTTTTCTCGGACTGCGTACATTCGATTTTTAGATGTTTTTGTTATGTTGATATCTATATTTTTGTATACCTCCAATATCAACATATATTGATTGGCATTATCAACCAATTTGCTGTGTTAGTACTTTTTTAAAGAAAAAAAAGTTTGGTTTTTTTTTTTTGCGATTTGTTGCTACTGAAAAAAATTGAATCAAAGATTCGGTTTAAATTTTTTTTTCTACGTGATAACCATGTTTCGTCAGCATTTATTACTCTCAAGCAATTTAAGATCACCGTTAATGTTCCTTAGGGAGCTTATGCGAAGTTTCTTTTGGTCAAAATGTAGGAATTTGGGAGCAAACTGCGGCAGAACACAACCCAGAAATATCGGAAAAGTACTGTGGTTTAATAAGACTTCTTTTGTTTCAATTAATAATACAATGCATCTTAGCATAATATTTTTGAGCAGGGCAAAAGTTGAAATGGGAAATAAAACACTTACAGTAGAAGCACAAAAAGCACATGCCTTGACGATTCCAAAAGATGCCCAGTCTTTATACATTATAAGATGCAGCTAAATTTCATATTGTAATGTGTAGTACTTCCACCTGCTAATAATCATTTTTTAAAACTCATCGGAAACTGAGCTCTAAGCCTTTATAATTAAACGGGTTCTTTTTTTGGAAAATAGGGACTTATAGAAATTTATAATGCTGTTAATAAATGCGATTCACAGATTATTAACCAAAAATGAAATTCTATGTTTTCCATTCTGTAAGTGTCGTGCTGTCTATAGCTTTAATATTTTTGTTTCTACTTGTAATTCAGTTTATTTTGTCACATTACTTTCAATTGCCTTATTAAAGAGGATTTACTTAGTATGTTGTTTTTATTTTTCTATTTTTTAGATAATGAATAAACCCATTTGCTTTTATTGGAAGGCAAATTATGAATTTCAAGGCCTCATGAAGGAAATACTATAATAATTTGGAAAGCCTTAGACTAGATTTAAACCATGATGACTTCCCCTGATAGCCATTGTGATCAATTACCCAAATAAGATTAATATATAGTTATGAGCTGCTAGTATTTCTCCCCAGACTAGCTTCGATTTGGTGCCAAAATCGTTTAGTATTTCTAGTGCCATCAGAGTGAATTTGGTGGATGTGACTATTAACATTAACATATAAATTATTTCTTTTCCAAGCTACTTTGCATGGTTTTCTTGACACATATTACTCCAACACTAGAATTCATTTTAAATCTATCCATAGACCATGTATGAGTCACCAACTGGCTTCGATCCTGATTGTTCCCAATTTATCTTATCAGGGAATGTTACTGCGAGTACAATACAAAATTATGTTGAAAATTAAACTTAGTTGATTAGAGGTTGCTCATTATTTTTCTTTAGGCTAAGCTCATCCCTATAATAGATATAATGGAATTGTAAGTATCATACTAAATATTTTTCATTATCTACAGTATGTTTTAACATAATTAGAATTACTTCTTTCTTCTTCTTTCTCCCGCATCTTTATTTTCGGAATGTGTTCAAATAAGTTGTTGGTTTGTTGAAAAACAATATGTAATTATTTGAGATATGTCTTGAGGGCATGGTTACGAAGGTACTTATGTGAATCTGCGGTATTGTGGGCACTGGAAATTTTAGTTTCTTCAAGCTTTAAGAATTTGCAGAATGTTATTTATTACTGAAATTTTATTGAGATCTTTTATTTCTGTTAACTTATTATTCATTGCATATAATGCCAATTATCTCCCCAATTCAATACTAAAGAATTTGTTATCTAAAATAAAAAAGGAAATGGGACTATGAACATATTAAAATCAAATATTATATATTCGTTGAATCATGAGCTCATTTATTTTGATTAAATGAATGACTTTATCTCATTTCAATACATTTCAACTAAATAAAAAAAGAGAGAGAAAAAAAAAATGAGCTACATAATAATAATTTAACATTGGCACTGAATAAATTTATCAAGTTCTTTTTCTATATATTTTGTTTGGAATGATGATCTCTAAAGTGTTGCATAAAATTTCCATAGAAACACCATTAAAAGCTTAAGAAAAATAAGAAAATATTATAATTTCATTAGTTTCGTATTTCCGTTTTCTTTTCATTTCTGGCATTTTGGACTTTGCCTTTGTAACATGTATGATATCTCAACCGAGCAACCCCTAGAAAAATGAATTATGAAATATTATCCCAAAGGCAAACAAACAGTTTTCTTTTTTTTCTTCCCATTTTTTGAATGCCATTTTTCGTCTTCGTTTTTAACTGTGGACAAGATAAAGTTTTATTTAACAAACAAACAAATACATTTACTAAAGAAAATATCATATGAAAATGTATGGATGATAATATATCCTTAGACCAAGACAAGTAGGACCACGACATACGAGGTTAAGCACGTATCCTTTTCTCTTCATCGTTTGAGTATTTTTTTTATTTATTTTTCGAATATTTTTGTTTTTGTTGTATTTTGTTTTTCTTTTGCATTTTAGCAAACAATCATCAATAAGCAGAATGTCGATGAAGTTGAAAGAAGTTGGTTGGTCTTCTTTACAAGGACTCTCTTTTAAATGTATTGATATCCTATGCCTTAGTAGCCACTTGTAGTTTGTGGTGTGTTTGTTTATTTTTTTTTTTTGTTGTTGTGTGAATAAGCAGCATAAAAAGTATGGAACCAATAAATTGGGTATGGTTTCTACACCCATGTTGCTTTATTTGCTTTTTCTTTTGCTTTTCTCTTCATACTTTTATTTTATAACAAATCAATTATGCTGATTTTTATACATTGACCAAGAGCCATGAAATAAATATGTTTATTTTGGTCTAGTTCACTTTATTTGGTGAAAAAACACCATCACCATCAACACCACTTGTCATTTATGAATGTGAATATGATACTACATACAATAAGCAAAACAGAATATAACAAATGTACAATATTTTCAATCTTTACGTTTCTTGCTTCAGTGAAAATCATTTAATTTGGATTTATATGATCGATTAGTTTCCCTAATGTTCTCTGCATGTTTCATCAGTTATTTAGATTACATTTAAGCAACAATTTTCTAAAGCAAATTTTACCTAAATACACTCTCAATTACAATATATCCGTATGAAGTATTAAGCTTACTACTCGTATGCACAATAGGTAGAGAGATTGTTTTGTGTGGCATACTTTTAGGTGTGAATAATATTTCTCTCACTGTATTGTCGATGGTGATAGATAACAAATCGTTGTTATACTCACTCATTGTTCTTGTTATTCTTGCTGGTTATATCCCGCAGGCATTTAATTACAAAAGGTTTTCAGGCATTTATATTTGGCCATCACAGCAACAACAATAACAACAACAACAATAACAACTGCCAAAGGCCAATCTATAGGATGTAGGTATGTATGTCTATGCATTTGTTTGTTTGTCTATTTTGAGTTTGCTTGATTAAATGAGTATTTCTGTTGTTGAAGGGATTTCACGCGAGCAAACCGAGCGAGCGAATGAACCAACATGAGATGAACAAACTAACTATAATCAAGTGTCTGCGCTTATGGGAAATATCCTTTTTGTTGTATTGTCTATTGTGTGGGGGTGAGCAGTTTGCAAGGAGTGTGAGTGCTCCTTCAGTTTTAGGCGAATTTTGTGGCGGTGTGTTAAATAAATTGCGCAAAATGAGCGTAATTAATGCTTATACGCAATGTTGGCAGTTCATATAAACCCAAACAAGGCAATGAGGCACCATCATGACAGGGGATATAGAGAAAGTGTATGTGATGAAGAGAGGCAGAGAAAAATAGAGATTGTGTGTATGCGAACATTTGTGGCAAACCTTATGTAGCACGCAATTTTCTCACCAAACTCGCACAACTACACACACACTATAAAAGTATGTATATGGTACAGAATCGAACTTGACCAAGGCTTAAAGCTTCATTCGTTTGTGGTTTACTGGTCACCGTGTGAAATTTTCGTTGATTATATTTTGCATGCAATTCCCACTTGATCACACACTCACACATATATAGATACTCAGATACTTGCATGCTGTATATTGTTATAAAGAGATTTCATTCATTCACTCAAAGGACCTTCAATCCTTCAATCATTCATTCATTCATTTGTGTATGCATGAGTATTTACATACTCGTATACTGTATTGACACCTGGGCCGGATAACATTTTTACTATTCTGTTCTGTTCTCTTACTTAAGCTTCATTAGCAGTGTGGGGGCTCTCTTCAACTTAAACTGACCATTGATAATCCTGCGTACTTTCGCCGTATATCCTTCAGGTCATTGCTGCTGTTGTTATGATTATTGTTCGATGTCCTTTTCATCAGCTCGCTTCAACGCGTTCATATTATGTATCTCGTGTGTATTTCATTAATTCTTACCACTTACTTCTGACACTCTCCTTTCTTATTTATACACTTAATCATTCAGTTGTTTATTCATTCATTCATGCTCTTGTTCATTAATTTGGTCACTCAATCATTAAAGCGTAAAGTATTTATGAAGCTTAAATATTTCTGAGTTATTATCAGTCATCTGACAAATGCTTAATACAGAGATTTTTCATATTATAATATTTTTGAAATTGAGAAAATATTCGTAACATCTTAAGATAGATTCCATCATTCCAACACTCATTTGTCAGTTCATTTTTAGAACTCCAACGCTCCTTTGTTGTGCTCTCATACCCTTTGATTTGCGCCCCTGTGAAATGATTTGGTACTTGAACCGTTTTCAAATTGATTGCGGCTTCGTTGCGTTTCATGTTTATATTTTAAATTAATTATAAATATTTGTCTATCCTGATTAGTCATCTTGGTTAATTTGGAGGGTGCATTGGATTCATACCATTGTACATACTTTCTTGCTGACTTCGTTTCATCGTTGCTTGTCTAGTTGGTGGTGGTGGTGGATTAGGTGTGGCCGTTCTGGGATTGCTACTGGTTTCTACACACATAGAGTTTCTCGATTTCGTCTTGATTTTAGTTTTTCCTTTCATTTTACTACGTTTTGGGGTTTTTATGCTGAGCTCAAGTAAATTGATTTTAGTTTATTTTAGCTCAGCTATTTTAATTATTTCGATAGGGTAAACTGGATTCAGTGTTGAATATTGGTAAAGAGAGCCAAATGCGTTGAGTGATGGTGAATGAATGAATGAATAAAAGATTTGCTGTAATTTAATGTGGAAAATTCAAGGAAATTTAGTTAAAACTTTTTTCCATTCAATTTAACTTGATAATGTGGATTCATTTTAAGCGAGTTTCTTATTAAAGTGACTGAGCTTTAGTTCAATTTTCTCTGATGTTGATTAATGATTGAAAGAAGACATCATTAACAAATATATTGAAAATGGAAATATCTGAAAAAATTTAAAATTTAAAATGGCTCATAATGGTAAATAAGCAACCAATGCTTTATTATTGATATTATGGTTTTATAAAAATTAATATGAATTTTTGTATTAGATTTTGTTTAAATAATTGAATGAATTGATTGTTGACTGACTTAACCATTTGTTTGTTTGTTCAATATCTTCAAAATTTTGTCAGCTTGCCATCGAAAATGATATATACAATTTAATAGAAAAAGAATAACAAGTGGATAGTGCAAAGAAAATTTTATCGAAAAATCATTAAATCTCTTTGTTTCTCAAGTCGAAAGTATATAGCAATGATAAAGGAATTCTGATAAATTCAAGATTGAAAATTGTCAAGACGATTTGCCTTTAAATAAATAATTTTTGGAATTTAATACTTACAGAAGACTTAAGACAACTGTTTACACGAAATTTCTGAATATTTTTATAAAGTTTTGTAATTTATCAGTCAAAATCATTAAAAGAATATTGATACATTAAAGTTTTAATACCTACACATAATTAAAAGAAATGAATATTTATCTGAATGTAAAAAGTGTCATTCAGATAAATATTTTGAAAAAGAAGAAGTAAAAAACTATTGCCTTTTTGATCAATGTAAGAAACCGAAGTGATTTAATGAAGATTTACTTTTATTCTCAATACAAATGTAATTGATTTCAATTTTATTGAATTTGTCCTAACAAATTGTGAAATCTTCAGAAAGTTGCTTGTGTATCCTATTTACCTTTAGCTGAGATCTGGTACTATTAGGTGTATTGTATAAATAAAAATGTATTGTGTTCAATTGAAATTGATGGCAACATCAATTGCTTAACAAAATAATCACATCCCCTTTTTTATTGCATACTTTAGAGTGCGCATTTATTCTTTCATTCATTCATTCATTCAATTCTTTCTTCCAAAGTTAATTTTTAGATTTAGGAAAATGAAAAAAATGAAATGAAACTGCAACAGAAGCACTAAAAAGCAAATTAAATTATAACAAAACCTGAAAACGTGTAACAAAAAATAAAATAAAAATTAGACAAATTTAAAAAGATAAAAAAAAAAAACAGAATCCTAAATGTGGAATGAATGAATGTGGGTGTTGCTCATACTAGAAGGAACAAAAGAAAACGCCAACGTTTAAATGAAAAACACAAGTCAATTTATATTTCACCATCTCATCTTAGTTCCCATCTCTCCAATCTTTTATTAGAGCAGTTTTTTTGCCTTATTCTTTTTAACTAAAAAAAAAATTTGAAATGTTTTTCTTCATTTGCCGCTTAGACGCTGTTTTCGTTCCATCTTCTTATACTCCCTGATTCTTTCTCTCAATATATCAGTTACATCTGTGTGTGAACTCGTATCTCTTCAGGTTTGCTTTTAGTATTTTTGTTGCTGTCGCTATCAAAAACTTCAGTCAAGGATAAAAACGAACCGCAATGCTCCACCGTTTTTGTATCTATAACTGGGAGACAACATTGTTGCTTTTGCTTGGCGAGTGAAAAAATTCCAAAAAAACTCTAAAATGAAGAGTGCAATGCAATGAAAGCCAAACCATGTGAAAGCAAGGACCTGGCGCTACTTGGTAAGCCATACAAATATAGAACAATTTTAGATAGAGGGAAGTAATTGGGGAGAAAGATACACATAGTCATCTATCTAACCATTCATTCATTCATTCATTCAGCCAGCTAGCCAGCTAGCGATCCATCCATCCATCTATGCATCCATCTATGTATCTATTCATTCATGTTGCGCAGCATTCTATTCATGTGTATTTGTCTTTATCTCCTTTTCTACTTTAGGTTCCTCCTGTCTCATTGCTCACTAAACTTGTTACTTTTTTGCTTCACTCATCTTCATTCGTTGCTAAATTTATTTGGCACATGTTTGACTTTGTGAGTGTGAGTGTATCTGTGTGTGTATGTGTGTTTATATTTATACAGTTTTTTAAATTTTTTTTCATTTCATTTGATTTGTTTTGTTTTTCCACGAAAATCTGCACTAAAATGCAAGGAAATTCATCTTGATTTGAGCTAAATTTTTTCATTTATTTCTTTGCTACATTTTTTTGGTTCTACTACTACTACTACTACTACTACTTTTTCTTCTACTACCTTCGACTTGTTCTTACTAACCAAATGTATCTAGTGTGTAGTATATATTACCAACATTTTGTCTTGTGTTGTTTTCCTTTTATATTGTATTAAAAAAAAAAAAAAAATTAAATATAATAGGAGAGAGATTTTTTCATATGAAATGTTGCATTTACTTTGTATATTTGTATTTTTCTATAACAAGTAAATTCATTTCTCTTATTTTGGTTATTGTTATTTCTGTTGACGTCGACATACATTGAGTTAAAAGTCGAAGCTTAAACTTGACTTAAGTGGCTTCTAGATCTTCTTGGTAGTAGAGAACATAAGACACAAGTGGGTGCAGCACATAGCTTTAAGTGAGATTCTTAGGAAAAAGTAATTGCTGTGCTTTAGGCTGAAATTGGCCATTTTCGAAAGAACTAAGCCGGCATAAGTTGACAAGGCAGCAGACTTGTCAAATAGGAGAAGGAAAAGAATCGTTGTTATTGGTCAAAAATTCTACTTACCACAAAAACTGGCAAGCAACAGTGCTGTGATGAGCAGCCATTGCCATAGTTGTTGATATTGATGGGGATGATGCATCTTCCTTGGCATTGTATACTGGAACTTTTCTTTGCTGTTGCTCTTGTTGTTGTTGTTATTGTTATTGTTGTAGTTGTTACTGTGACTGCTGTTTCTGATGCTGCCGCATGAATGCAAAGGTAAAAATACATTCTGGCAATAACAATTGCCATCAACTGTTTGCGTAATTCTCGTGGATTTTGTTGATTCCGTTGAGGCTACACTTGCTATTATTGTTGTTGATGTTGGTTTTGTTTGTGTTTGTGTTGGTGTTGGTGTTGTATGTAGTGTTGGCGGCAGCAACATGTTGCAAACTTTAGTGTTTTCATTATTTTCCTTGTCTGTCTTCATTTGTTTATTGCAAATCATTTTCGCCATGCATAAATTTTCCATATTGTTTTGTTGTTTTCCTTCTTGATGTTGTTGATGTTGCTGCTGCTGTGACTGCTGTCGCTTTGATTTTGTCAACGACATCATTACGTGTGTCTCTCCTACTGTATCTCTAGCTGTGGCTGTGACTGTTTCTGTTTGTATCTGCAACTGATGCAGCATTGTCTTTCTTCTTGTTGTTTACAGAACGTGACACTAATTAAGTGTGAAGAGGAACAGCAAATGAAGAAATGAAGAAAGATGTTACGTGAGATAAAGATAAGGAAAAAAGGGGAAACGGGGTAAATATTAAAAATATTCAGTATGTTCACTTTCATATAATTTTTCTATTTTTATAAATTCATTCTTGCATTTTATTTTAAAAATATTTCACATATTTTTTCCTTATTCTTTTTATTGTTTCAAAAATTTTTTTGATTTAATTTCTTGTTTTCAATAAAAATTTCACATTTTTCGCGCTCAAAAGTCAACTTCACTTCCGAAACACACAAATTTTAACTTTGCACACGATTCAAGCCAAAGCAGCAACTTCCGTTTACGCCTTTCGTGTTCAGATACTCTAACAAGCCAAACCGATAGAAACACGCAAACAACAAGAATAATGATGACGTTAACTACGGCGACGATAAAGAAGAAGTAATAGAGAACGAGGAGGACGACGACATCCGCCTACGAACGCGATCCGGAACCGTCTGAATGGGCGACGCGAAAACAAAAATATACGAAGCACAATCGAGCTACACTGTCTCAGCCGATGTATCTTGTATCTGCTGTCGCTGACTCTGCCACTGCCACTGCCACTGTCACTGTTTGCTGTCGTCGCTGTCCTATAATGATATTCCTTCTCCCTACATGCACACAACACTCTCTCTTTGCTTTAATGCTTCTGTTTCTTCGTTGCTGCTGATGAGTATGAGTATCTATCTCTTTTACTGTAGAATGATTTTTTTCTTTTTCGTTGTGTCGATGTTTTATTTCTGGAATCATAGCATCAAAACGCGTGAGATGTTTCGTGAAACAATAACAAAAAACATCAGTACTGGCAACATGTTGCCTGGAATTTGTGTTGCTCGCTCGTTGATTCGATTGCTGTTCCTCCAAATGTCGTTTCACATGAAATATTTTATGCTTATGTTTGTTGTTTTGTTGGTTTTTAATGTCTCCTTTTTAAAATTTTAGGTTTTATTTTTAGTGATATTATCTTCATTTGTGGTTGTCATTGATGATGGAGTTGTGAGTGAGCTGTAAATAGAAGAAAATATTTTAAATTTGTTAAAAAAAATCATTTAGTAAAATATATTTGGGCTGAAAATATATGAGCAAAACTGAAATTTATGAATTATTGTCAATGAAAAGAACTTTAAAGAGACTTTTTTTCTATGACTTCATTTAGGTTCTAAATTCAGTTCAATTGAGTGGAGTTAAGAGTTGTTGTTGTTTTGTTTTTTGTATGTAGAAAAAGTCACGCGCCAAAAATGCTTGTTGTGATTTATGAGGCAAGTTAACCCTTTGTTGGTTTGTTGGCCAACAACAAATCTTCGGTAAGTCCTATAGATTTCAAAGTTAAGTCATTCAATGATTCAGTGAACAAAGCGTGAAATTATTTTCTAATTGTTCCAAAATGTTGCCCTTTTAAAGTCACAATACAATGCAATACAGAAACAGAACACAACTCAAAACAGAAAAACTTGGAAAATTCCAATTTGAATTTATGAGAATGTCATAAAACAATGGGCACAATAAAGGAAATATGTAGCAACAGCAACAATAATAAAGAGTGGAACAACAATAAGAAGCCTTAATCCTTCATTCGTGCGTGGCAGCATAATGCGCGCCCTTTGAACTACAATGGATACTCGTACTTTAAACCATCAATGATGCCAACATGCATGCCGTCTCGTGTTGCTGCGTGACACACGCTTGGGATCACTTCGCTCACTCATATTCAGTGAGTCAGGCAGGCAGGCAGTCAGTTAGTCATTTGACTACGTTTCCCAGTACAATTTGGTTATTTGATTTCCTGCTTGTAGTAGTTGGTGCACTTGCTATTGTTCTTTAATGCCCTCAGTTTAGTCCTAACTAAACTACGGGTTAGTCCCTCAATTTAACTGTCAGTCTGTCTGTGTCTGTTTGTCTGTTCGTCTTTCTCTATATGTGACTTATTGTCTTTCTGCTTTATCACCATTGTTTGGGATGCTATTGATTTGCGTTCAGATTGTGTGTGATTGTGAGATGAGTTGATTTTTTTTTTCCTTTTTCCGGCAAACTGATTGAGGCGAATGGTTGTTGTGGTGGCATAAGCAAATTATGCATAAGAATGGGAACCCCCGCCGGAATAACTAGATGTTCATGCATCATACAGCCGCAACATCATCATCATCATCATCATCATCATCATCATCATATTCATAAAGCAATGCTTCAGAAATGTGTAAATGTATGAATTAATGACTGAAAGGGCGAGTAATTTGCGTTTTACTCCAAGTTATTATAGTTTACTTGTTTGTCAATTGTCAATAGACCCCAAGTTATTGTATTATATTTAACAATGGGTGCGCTTTACTACTCATTTCATTCTATTTTATTTATATACAAATTTATTTTGTCATTCGTCTGGCGCACAATTTCCTGTCATTCTCCCATTGGATTGAATCCCCTTCACACACAGGCACTGAGCCATCAATCCCTCACCTCACCTTCATTGACAACTTCATGTGCACTTCGCACTTCATTTAGTTGTAGCATTTATTATGCCTGTGAGTGTGAGTCTGGGTTTTTGTGTGTGTGGCTGTTGAGTCAAATTGTCGCAACAACTACGACAACAATAAATAAGCAATCAAATGAAGAACATGTAAAAAGATCTACTATAATTAGACGCCCTCACCTCTTCGATGCTGCAACATATTCATTGTCATGTAGCAGCTTAAATTCAAATGTTCAATTTTTATATTCATTCAGTTTTTTCCCTTCGACTGATCTGTAGATTTTCCCCGTTTGTCATTATTTTCTTCATATTTTTGGTTTATTTTTCTCTTTTTTCGTTTTTTTTTTTTTTTTTTGCCAATGAAGCATTTTATTAATTTGTTTGTCATATTTTTACGCTTGTTTATTGATAAAAATGTGTATGCAGCTTCTTCAATGCACCGCAGAGTTTCTTAAACATTTTCGGTCACAAAGCACTTTTCAAATTGAATATTTTACTTATATTTTTTATAGAAATGTGTAATAATAAGAACATAGGGAATTAAAAAAAAGGAAATGCCTTTTCAAAATCGTCATCCGATATGTTCAAAAATATATACAAATTATATAAAAACAAATTCTGAAAAAAAAAAAAAAATAGCTCGGAATACTTTCTTCCATTTATTGAAACACATCACATATCATCCACTCATTTTGAATATTATTCTTCCCTAATATTGGCAAAAAAAAAAAAAAACAAAAAAAAAAAAGAAATCATCGCAGTTATTGAGTGAACTTTGCATGGGGAATACATCTTCTCGTAATCAGAGAGCTCGGATTTTATTGTCTGCATCGTGTGAATCCTTGTACATACCGGACATTTGGAAGAAACTTCCTTATTGGGCCGCAATAAATATTTTATCTTGTCGATCAATATGGATTCTCCATTCTAGTTCTAGGAAGTAGGCACTGCAAAACAAAATGTTTTCAAATGGGGTCCTTGCAAAACATATGCCTAAGAATGGTTTGAATTTCTTCGGTACTAAATATCTGGTCGAGAGGGAGACTCATCATCTATATTGCGACTGGAAGACAACTTTTCTTCTATAATATTTGCCCTTATTGTAGCTTTCGATTTCAATGAATTGAAAAAGGAGATTTGAAGCTTATAAATAAAATTTATCTCACAGTTGTATAATTTTACTCATCATCATCCTATTATTTGTCCGGAGTATAGTTTAAGAAACTCTGTTCAGTGTAGTAAGCAATAATGAAGTAACAAATCTGATGCCGTTGTTGGTCACCCTCGCGTTACGGCAACAAATGAAGACAACGGCAACAACATCAGTGACGGCTGGCAACATGCGTTTGTTTCTCTTGTTTGCTGTTGTAAACATGTGTTGCTGTTGTTGTATTGTCTCGGATTTTTTTATTTGAAATTTTGTTATTATTGTTCAGTTCTTGTTATATGTCCGCCTGTCAATTTGCTATATGTGAACATGTTGTTATTGTTGTTGGAATTATTTCGTTAAATAAAAAATATCATTTGTTTAATTGTTTCTGTTGTTGCAGCATGTTGCTAAGCATACGTCAACAGTAGAATGAAGTCGCTTCCCTCACTTCACCGAATTTATGTGATTGAATTGAATGAATGAATGAATAATTGAATGAGCTAATGAATGAGTGACTGACTGACTGATTGTCTGAGTGAGGAGGTCCCTTGTTTTTTTGTGAGACATTTATTCCTCTTTTTGTGTTGGTTGATTTTTGTGTAAACAAATTATTATGAATGATAATTTTTGTTGATCATATTTCATCCGGTTTTCAATCTTTTGTTGTTTTCTTTTTTTTTCTGTTTTCCGCTCATTTTTAGTTTTTCCTTTTTAATAATAAAAATATTCATTGTTTTGATAGTTTTTTGGTTTGTTGTTGTTGATGTTGATGTTGGTGAAGTTGTTGTCAGTCGGTTTATTGAAATATGTATTTTTGTATTTTTGTGTTTTTATTTTTAATTCTATAAATTATTATATGTGTTCTTGTTGCGGTGAAAATGATTGTTTTCTTTTATTAATGTTGCATTTTCCATATAATAAATTTTTATTAATTAAAAATTGTTTTCATGTTTTGTTTTGATTTTTATGATTTTTTTCAATTAAATGACAATTTAAATTTATTGTAAATTGCAATTCTGAATGAGTAAATAATATTACTTATATATTGTGTTTGTTACATCAGTTGATAATGGTTTTGAGTTGGTGTTCCCCAATTATAGACGCAGCTAACGGCTCATAGAAACTCAAGACTGGAAAGTTTACTTTTGTACAATGTTAAATTTAAATTTCTGTAAGGGTTAATCTAATCTACCGACTTATAATGCAATGAATAGCTGAAAATAATGAACATGTCATGTTGTGGAAAAAAAATGAGTGCCTAAGCAAAGAAAATTCGGTGGAATTGACATTATTTTTTTTGAAAATGTGTTTTTGACGAAAATAGTCTTTTAAAAAAATGTCTGCACGTAATAATTACGGATCAGATCATGCGATGTCAAAAACGCACCTCAGCCTTGTCAGCTATGAACCAGAAAAATGAATCAAATTATCGAAATTTCGGAGAATTCTGGCATCCACCATGCGATAATTTTAGACGCGTCCATAATTGGTTAACAACGCTAGGCCATAGACTTCTGTTATGACCCAGCAAAAATTGAGGAAACTCAGCTTGAAAGTATTAAAACATCGAGAATATATTCTTAGTCTACCATCTAATTTCCATATATATTGGTCCATGCAAAAGTATCTTGGTGTCATAACAAAGAATTTCCTAGACGACTACAAAAATGTAATGCGCCAGTTTTTTAATCAGAAACAGAATTTCAACTAAGGTGGGATTATGGTTTACCCGAAAAATGGTAAGAGGTTATCAATACCAATGAGAAATATGTGATAAAAGAAAGTTGCTTTTGTTATATGGAAAACAATTCTTCAAACTCAGACTCTCAATTTCCGAATTTCTACCAACCAACCTATTGTTATGTTTAATGTCACTAAACTGAAAGGACTTAGAATGGCAATGTAAGCAATATATCATTTAGCAGATTATGTGGATTTGTAGGGTAACATTGGGAAATTTCGTTTGATATAATAAAAAAAGAAAACGATTTGTAACTTTCAATTAACATTTCTCGATTTGTGAAAATAATATGCAAGTTTTGGTTGAAACTGTCTTATATCTTCTTTAATTTGGGTTTCCTATCTTCACTTGCTTTTTTGTAACATTTCATAATATTTGTCAACATACGATAACATTCAAGACCTTAAACATTCTATACATAAAGGGGGAATGAGTCAAAATATAATTAAATATGCTAAAAACTAACAAAGATATTTTGGAGTTATGTATGAAATGTATCAGTATTTCAAATCCTCTACTATTATATTTAGTATTTATATTATTGAGTATGTTTTGTTGATGCATGTTTTCATTTGAATGGTTAAAAATAAACAAGTTTTTTTTAGAAATCAAAGTATGTTTCCGTGAAGCTAGAAATACAATATTTAAGCTGCATTATTAACCTAATCCTGATTATCTATTTCTGCAATATACCAATATTGTAAATAAATGGACTGGATATGATATATTTAAATGGTAAAACGATATACTCGTATCATGAAACTTATAATATTTATGTTGAACCATAAAATATACTCTTTCAACTCCTTTATTTGCTAGATAATCGTAATAATGTATATTTGATTTCAATGGAAAACCTTTTCAGTTACAATATTTTCTATACAGATATAAGTAGTATGTATGTGTAAGTGTATGAAAGGTATTAAGTTTTTGGTAAAACTGAATTACATGTTACTTTTTCTTCTTTTTCCATGTTCATTCGCTTTGTCAAATTGTCAAAGTGTCAACGACAAGCGAAATAGAAAAAGAAGAAAAATACCAAAGATTTGTTATGCTTTCGCTTGCAGATACATACGACGATATTAAGATTCTTTTGTACTTTTACATGTTACATATCTCTAAGTACGCATGTATTGTAATTAAAATCTCAAATACTTAGTAGCAGAAGACTCTTAAAGATACGCGTGTATTAAGTATAATATAAGTCATTCATTCATTTATTCATTCATTCGTTCATTGCCTGTCACTGGCAAGGCACCAAGGAAAATTAGTGGAAAATCTAACTAGAAAAGTTCACTTTATTTGTATTTTCTTGTCGATTTTTCCCATTCTTTCTTTACAATTGAAATCCGCTTAAAAGAAATGCGTGTGCAGCTCATTAGTAGTTGACATTGACATTGACATTGACATTGGATTATAGGGTGAACGTTTTATATTATGAATATTCAATTGTAATAATGAATGTTTAATTCAGAATAAAGAAGAACTTTTAACTCTTAAGTCTGAAGCATTTTATTAGTAGAAGGATCGTCGAATGATTTTAGAATAGCAGGATCATATGCAGAAAAGTTGAGATGAATACGAAAGTCTTTCAAAGAAATTAAAATAGTAAGATTCTTGAAATTGTGTACTTAAGCTCACATAGATGCATTGAATAGTAGATAGAACCTAAGTTACTAAATCTCAATGTTCGGACCTGTCATTTTCTATTCATAACATAAGCGAGAAAGATTAGATTGCAACGGTGGTTGTGTCTTAGAGTACCGACTTTCCGTGCTTAAGGTTTGAGTCCCAGTTCTGATGGCTGATAAAATCTTTTTCGTTTTATTCGATTATCCTCTCAAGGTAATACTCTATACAAATTCAAGAAAACCCTGTTGATCTCAACAGGCTTTTTGAATAAACTTTAGAATCTGTGAGTGAAACACAACTCGCTGCTGATCGATTGATCCTTTTATCTAACAAAATAATTAAATATCATTATTTTCTGTTTATTTCTTAAAGTATTTTTTATTTTTCATAGTATCCCCTATTTTTAAAGTTGACAAACACAGAAAATCAAAACTCTTCTTCTCACTTCATTTTAAGAGGAACAGAAATATTTCGGAATACTATTATTTTCAAGTAAAGAAACTCTAGTTGATAAGTGTATAAATCCTCTTAAAAAACAGCTACAACTATTTTAAATAAGAACTGTAATTTTTTCAAATAGCAGATATTATTTCTGTTAAAAATCAGATCTAACATTTGTCTTCTTTTTGTCGGTATACTGAAAAATTGTATCATGTGCATTCCTTCTTTTCTTAACTTTTCGCAACATCTACAATACTTCAACTTAAGTTTACTTTCCTCGTTATGCTTCTTCCATTTTTGTCTGAGCTAAGAAATTTGTTTTTATTATTTTTTATATGTTTTTATTGTTTTATTTTTATGTTGTTTTGGTAGTTTCTTTTATTTCTCATGCTGAGTAGTGCCACACTTGGCATAGCGAATGACACTCATGTGCGCTCGTTACTCGCCACATCAGTCACTCTTCACATGACACATTTCACTCACTCGTATTCGTAGTCAGTTGCCTGAAGCATGGAGTAGAGCACTAGGAGTACCCAATCCAATCCAACTTCATTGCAATATGCTACTTATGCTACGGCAATAATAACAATAGCAACAACAACAAACATGTACACTTGACAACGCAAGTTGCAAACAACATTACCAACCCCACCATCACCATCACCATCACCAACATCTTCAGCACCGAATAAAGATCATGAGTATCTGCTATGCGGCTGCATCATCATGAGGGGAAAATCAGTGACTGTTGGCCTTCGTCATTTGCGCTGTTGATCTTTGCGTACGCGTATTTGTCACACGAAGTAACGAGCTGCAACTAACGCAACTTGACAAAACAGATAAAGAAATAACTAAAAAAAGAAAACGGATAAAGATACATCATACAACGCATATGTACAAGTATGCTGGTTGCATCTTTAAAAATAGACCCGTGCAGAGCACGAGTTTAGAGGGTTGGATTCCCTTCTTCACACTTGTGCTTATGTTGAAAATTTCACACCAAATTGTTTGCCGCATGTTGTAATTAGCTGCAACTGATAACCGCCGGATATACATGATTGCAACATACTTTTGCTTGCCAGGTAATCATTACCACCACCAGTGTTAGTAGCAAGATTCTACATCTAAATCCACACGAATGTATGCGGTCAATCACTCAATTAAAAAATATGTTGCTTTCACGCTATAAATCTGTCCGTCTGTGTGTGAGTAACTGAAATGGTCGCCCTTGCCGCTTGCCACATGCCTGCCATCTAATCACACTTGTTGACACATTTTGGAGCATATAATCCAAAATGAAAACTAGACATGAAATGCGTTGAGTTTCCTGGATGGACGAGCGGTAGTCACTTTACTCACAAAAAGAAAAGCGAGCAAATGAAAGATACTACTTATGTATGTAAAAAAGGGACAAATAAACGAATGAACTGAATGACGGACAGACAGTTAAGCAGACAAGAGACACCGCGTCAGACAACAATAATTTAATTACCTACTCACACTGTTGGTGTTGATGATTTTACTTTTGCCGTTGGCAATGTTGCATGTTGCAACGGAGAAATTACTTTGAGTATCACCATTACAATCATCACAACACTCATCATCACCGCCATCATCATCATCGTCATCATCATCATCATCTTCATCACCATCATCATCATAGTCGTTGTCGTCAGACTCGTAGTGGTTGTTGCATTAATGCTGAAGGTGTTGCCACCTATAATGTTCGCACTACGTCAAAGATTTTCACATCAGTTTAATTACCCGGGCCAATATTCTCCCGTATGTGGGTTTTGTTGTAACAGCACTACTCACTGTCAGGCATTGCAGTATCACAAATACTTTATCTATTCATCTATTTACTCATGTTTTATCCGTCTAAGTGTGTGTGTGTGTGTGGATCTAAGTATCTTGAGTGCTTTCCTCCCTTTACTTTTGCTTTTGGCTTTGCCTTTGCTTTTTCGTTTATTTTAAATCATCCACAAAGTCACTCCGACACATGTTTTAATGCACAAAGCTGATCTGGTGGTCTCTGCTCATACTGGTCTATGCATGCTATGTCTTTATATGCATATGTAAATTGTCAAACTCCATACTCCATACTCCTTCACTCAGTTCACCATGGAAGAAAAACTTGGCAAGTTCATGCAGCACAAGTCATGAGGCTGCGGCTCGTTGAGGTTTTTAATGTGCTGCGAACGCGTGTGTTAAATAAAAATTTTCTGCATTTAATTGCCACGACATGCGTTTAAAACTTCTTTTTCTTTTTTCGATTATTAAATTCAGTTTAAAATTGATATTTTGTCTCTCTTTTATTATTCGAGGGAATACTTTTTTTTCATGATATGCTCTTTAACTTCAATTGGCTAAAGATTCGCTGTCTATCTATATCATACGAGTATATTGTACAATATTATACTACTTAGTATGAGTTTGTGTGTATCTTTGTATCTGCATAAATGGTTGCTTGTATTTTCAATTGTCCAATCATTTTCTTTGTTGCATGAATGGATTGCATTGTTTTTTGTTTCCTCTTTTTCGTTTTTATCTTCTTTAACATCATCATTGTCATTAGTTTTCCCATATTTCATAAACGAGTTACTCACTCATTGTCTTTGCAAAATGAGGCGCTTGACTTTGAATCTTTCTTTAATTAAAAACGATTCCATGAAATCGTTGAAAACTAAGAAGGAACTGGCTTTGTTTTTGTAATATATGAGTAAATTGAGCTTGAAACTTTTGAAATTAAAGGAAAACAGAATACAGCCGAAATAATAATGGGTGAAGTTAATGAAAAAGAATATCTTCATAGATTTCGTAAACAATGGATAATTCATCACTTTATGTTTATTGAAATTACACACTGTTGTAATACAAAATGTTATCTTATTGTACTAAAAAATATTTATATCTAATGGGGCTTATTTTCGGTTCGAAGAGAGAGATCTTGATAAGATTGATTGATAACACTTTCTATTTGACAATTGATAGTTCTTCTTTACACCAGAACAATGCCTCAAATTTGTGGAATTTTATTTTGTGCATCAACTTACATTTACCATGCCCTGCATTCAACATAATCGCTCCTTCGGGAATGTTAAACAGAAAATTATAAATTGCTTTTTTCAGCATGTATAGACTAATTGATAATACGCTTCCACAAAGAATCTTTACAGAGCGCGCAGATGAAGTTATTGCTGCTGTGAAGCATAGTGTTGAGAAGGACCCGAATGACTGGATTTACCATCGAGTACAGTAATTGGTGATTGATTAAATAATCGAAAGTTGGACTTCCCGTTTGTGTTTCATTTGGGTAAGCCCATATGACCCCAATCATATTTAAATACTAATGGCCATCATTATTTTTAGGGTTCCGGACCCAAAGGGTAACAAACGGAACCCTATTGCAGAGACTTCGTTGTCCGTCCGTCTGTCCTCGCATCATATCTCCTGGACCATAATAGCTAAAGAATTGAAATATTCACAGAATGTGTAGTTTTATCCGGGCATTAGCAACAAATACTAAAACTAAAATCTTTTTAAAAACCTAAAGGGGTCCCCATACAAGAAACATTTTGCTTCGTATGGTAGCTATACGATTCAGTAATCCCACGATCTTGAAATTTATAGAGTTGGTGGCTTTACATCAGAAACTTATATTATCCAAATTTCAGTTTGATCGGACTACTACGTAGGGTACCTTCCATACAAACCACCTTTAAAATTTAGATTCTTATTAGAAAAACTTTTTTGTCTCTTGTCTATCAAACTGAAATTAAGACATTATAAGTTTTTGACATAGGCGCTCCACATCTGTTTATCAGCTCAATCGGCCAACTAAGAAGGGGTATCTCCCATACAAACCCACTATTAAAAATTCAGGTTCTTATTCAAAAACTTTTTTGTTTTTTGGACTATTGAACTGAAATTTAGAAACAATAAGTATCTGATAAGGCACGGTACATTTGCTGGAATCAGTCAAATCGGAGTACTTCCCATACAGACCTCAATCTAGTACGAAACCATCCGTGTACGAGTCTGACTTGCAATTGGCCCATTTTTAATTATTTTATAGTTTGTTTTTTTAATTTTTTACATTTCGAAGTCCATTTTGTTCGTTATAATTGTTATATCAATTTTTCTTCATTTTATTGAGAATAGGATTCTGGTATATTTTCAACTATTTTAGTCCTGTAGTGTCTTTATTTACTTAACACATAATTTTTTAGGCATCTAACTGATAAGAGAAATGCCTTTGCATTAGTAGACAATCAAAAATTACTGTCCGAACTAACTTTATAAGTATTTCTTACTTTGATTGTTTCTATATTGACAATTGATTGTTGGATTAATTTAACTTCTTACAGTTTATGACCTAAAGCTTCTCATTGTAGACATAAAGTATTCTTTATTGACAAACAAATCTATCATTCAGAGTTATTACTTACTGCAAGGCATGAGTGCACAATATGCAGATGCTAAACACTAAAATAAGTTAATGGTAATCAAAATTCATTCATTATAAAATAATATAAAAGTACAAGTATCAACTTTCAACTTATGTAGCGTAAATTGATACTCGTTTGTCAATATTTTTGCGAATAAACAAACACTCATACAATTGTATTCTTCCAATGTTGTTCTTTATATTTTTCCAATTGCGTAATTAAATCATGAGAAATCCCTTAAGGAGTCAACAAGAAGAGCAAAAAACCAATTACATAGATTAAAAACTGTAAGAATTTTCAAATTAAGTTATTCTCAGGGCTTCACATTGTCACAGTTCAAGTGCAAATGAAAATGAAAATGAAAAGCAATTTTCATAATATGCCACGCTGAAATGAGTTTCATAATCATTTTTTAAGCAATTATCCTCGAAATTAAGCTAACCACGAAAACGAACGTCGATGACCTTAACGAACAACTGACAACGACCTAAGATCATTTTGTGGTTCAGAGATTTTGGCCTGAGGCAGTCTTTCGGTTCGTACGCACCCATGCACACAGGCACGCATTTATCTGAAATGACTGTTGCCTGGGTCGACGAGATCTGGATGTGGATGTGGTTTGGCCAACAGCAACAATGAAGGCAACGGCAACATCAACAGTATCAGCATCAACAATGGCAATGCAAAACATATTTTTAAGTAATTAAATTGAAATTTCAATACTCCGCGGAAAAAAAAAAAAAAGAGACGAAGAGGCGAAGAGACCCCACCAAACCAAACCAAATATGAGCAGATGTTGTTGCCCACTACTGGTGCCTATAACCATTTAATGGAGGCATGTTAGTCCTTTGGTCCTTTCACAAAATCATGTGAGAACTCATTTTTGTCGATGCTACTGCTCCTGCTACTGCTACTGCTACTGCTACTGTTGCTGATGCTATTGGTTTTCGTACTGAAGTTGGTGTTGTTCTTTCGCTGTTGATTTATAATCCGTGGTCGAAATTGTGCAAAATTAAAGTGTAATTTATGTTTCGTGCTCTGCTCACTTCCAGTCTAAAGGAACTGCTGCTGCTGTGGCTCATAATGTATTTAACATCGTTTGCCTTGTGTCTGGGTGGGTGTCGTTTCGGTGCTCACTCGTCTGTCCAGTTGTCCTTCTGCCATAATACAATCCACTTCAAATGAAGCGACCTCGGAGTATGGCACACTCACCCTGATCTGTGGCATTCACGCCAAAGTGTATGCAAAATATGCGTAACTCGGTTTAATGTTGCTTGGCCACATTTTTAAACTCACAGTTTTGTCTCCTTGTGTTCCTTGCCCATCAACCCTAAAGTGAATGCTATCTAACACGCACCGTTGCTCTGCCTTCCTCACTGTTTGCCTGCTTTGCCATACTGTCTGTGCTTGCTTATTTGCCTTGATATCTGTAGCTTGTTGAGAGTGTTAATGTGCAGGAGAGTGTGTGTGTGTGAGTGTGTGTGTATGTAAGTAAAGTGAAAGGACCTCATCGACCTTCATTCGTGGAACGTTGGTTCGTTCGGTGTTACTGCTTTGCATTTGACTTATTTAAATTATGGCACGGCGACGCAAGTGGATTGAGTGAAATGAGACAAAGTAAAAAGAAACAAAAACAAAAAAAATTGATAAAATATGTTAATTGTCCGCAGGCATTTTAACCACACTTTTACGCCTTGTTTTTCTCCATCTTCTTCTATCTTCCAGCATTTAGTCGTTCTCTTGCCAATCATTCCTCCTTGTCCTTGTCCACATTGTTGGTGTTGTTGCGTGAAATTGTCACAAAGTTGAAAAGTTAATTTTCTTCATATGAAACGCGTAAATTTCTCGCTCGCAGCTTTTTAATTATATTTATTGGATGCGTGTGTCTTTCATTCTTCTTCTTCTTAGGTTTGTCTCCCTTCTTCCTGTCATCATCATCATCAGATACTTACAACTCCGCCATATGCTTCTTTTGACTTTACGCTTTCACCTTTCACCTTTCACTTTGTTATGCTGTTGTAGTCGTCCAATCTTGCCTTTCCTTTCCTTCCCTCTAATTTCATGCCTTTTTTTGTGTTCATTTAACAAACATTTATTTTGTTGTTGATGTTGTGATGTTGCCTACTTACAGGCAAACATAACTTACTGTTCTTACCATTCTTCTTAAGCAGCCCGCATTTACATTTAATTGTGTTGAGCATTTAAATAAACGCTCATTTAAGCATAAATCGCTGCTCCAACGCCAAAGCCACACCCATGGCCAAACATGCTAAAATACTAAGCCGCCAAACCAAAAGGCATCATGATTTTCTCTTTAAGCACAAGCGCATATACTCTCGCGTTTATACTCACGCGTTTATGGAAAGATTAACGTAAATTAGATATGGCCATTTTAGATTACCTACATTTAATTAACCTAATTCGGCTTGGCTCGTCACTAGCCTGATTTCTGGTTTAGTGTAGGTTCTGACTTTGCTTTGGGTGGCTTTGGATTAGGTGTGGTTTCTTGTGGTTGGTTTGCGCTTCATGCATCAATTTGATTTGGTTTGGTTTGGTTTGGCTTGGTTTGCTTTTGAGTGTTTGGTTAATAAACATTGGTCAAAATACGCAGAAATTGTCGCAACTCAACTTAAATAAATTGAGCTATTGCTACTGCTACTGCTACTACTACTGATGTTGCTGTTGTTACTGTAGTTCTTGTTGTTAGTGCCATTGTCGATTGTCGGCATCTCGATGATGCTGCGTCAATTGTCCTTTTGGGATTCAATTCGCTTTGTTTGTTTGCTTGTTTGTTTGTTTATTTGCTTTGACAATTGCTGTGAGGCTTTTGGGAATTGAAATTGGCTCGAGTATGTTGACCTGACCCTACTAACGAATACATAGCCTAGCTCAGCCCATGTATAGACATGGGTATATATGTTCTTGCATGTGATTAGCCAGACAAATTAATGCCACAAATGCCTACAAATATCGCTGATTAGAGCCGCATTAATATCCTTCTTATTGCCATGAAATGCCATAACAATTTCCTAAACACACAAATACAACATTTATACAATATGTGTATATATAGAGATGCGTATTTTAGATGTGTATGAGTGTGCATGTATTCATAAATATGTTTATGTTTTACTCCTTTAACTTGTGAGCTCTCAATATTATGCCAGCGTGCGCCGCGAATTATGCTATGTAAGTTTGCTTTAGTGTTTCCATTAGCAAACTTTTAACAAGTCAAGTAAAGTCAAGTCAAGCAAAGCCAAGCCAAGCAAAGCAAAGCAAAGTCTTAAAATAATCATTGCTAATAATATATTTAACATAAATTTAGTTACAAAACAACAACTTTAGTACTAGCATAGTACAGTATGGTGTAGTAACAACAACAATATCTACTTATAAATTAAAAGTTTTTCACCTCTTCAGGCAAACAACAGCAAAGGCAAGCAATGCAAGAAGGTAGTCAGTCATCAGTCAGGTAGCCTGATAAAGGGTAAAAGAGCGAAAGATGAGTCTTCATTACTGGAAAAATTACCTGCTGTGCCTGAGAATAATGCGTCTGATTAGTTTCTGGAAGTGAGGGTGCCTAGGTGTGGTTAGTTTGAACTTAGTTGGCTTCAGAGGAATGAGTGGTTGCTCATGAACATCAACATGATAAGGATAAGGATAAGGATAAACAAGCGGCGTAAATTTATGAAAATAACTTAAATAATTTCAAAACATATGACTATGCAAGCTGTTTAATGTTTGTTTTTATTATTCCATGGTTGTTGTTTTACTTAACTTGTATGTAAATTGCTTTTGTTAATTAGTAAAAGTAGCGTATTTTGTTTAACGATAAAATGTTTATTTTAACCTTTTGCTTTTCTATGTGTTTATCATGTGTGAGTGTGTGTATGTGTGCCTCTTAGGCATGATGAATTTTTCCTTTAATAATAATAAAAATGCCAAAGTATTTAGAAATTAAAAAATTGCTCCCCTTTACTCGTTGTAATTTCAAACTATAAATGTAACCACAAAATAAGATACTAACAACATTTTATACTTCGAATCACATTGAATTAAACCAAATCAATAATATTACGAAATTTAAATAAGTGCAAATCGATGAAATTGGGATTCATTTGATTTTGTATGTTGTATATTTATAAATATATATTGTTATTTGTTAACGCTTGACTAAGCTTGACTTTTATGTATGTATGTCATGGGTGTGTGGGTGTGGGCATATAACCAAATGTAGCCAGTATCCTGTTGACCCAATTGATGTCACTTTTGCTTTTTCGTATGGGGGATGCCATTGCCTAGTAACCTTGCCAAGGCAAAGTCCAATTGGAATTTGCATTCAGCATGACTTGGCTTGATGTTATGATCATGAGACTGTGTGGTTTCGGCTGTTTGCCGATTTGTTATCTTATCTTGTATCTGCATTTGAGTTTTTGAGTTTTTTGGCCTTACGACAAACAAGGACTCTTCCAGGCCAACAGTTATTAATGCCAATTTGTTTATATCTATGTATGTATCTACGAGTATCTAGACTTGTATCTCTGAATTTCTGATTTTGTTATGCTAAAGCCAACTTAATCAAATAGAAACCACAAGAAAAGAAGGAAAGTAACACACACTAAGTTAAGCAACATTTGTGGACCTCAAACAAAATAAAACAAAAATAGAAAAAGAACTACAATTGACTACTGAATTCGACACGATACAACTTGACTTGAATTGACTCAAGAGTTGTTATTATATCTAATACTACTACTACTACGACTACTTCTTTCTGTCTTCTTTCATCTTTGTACATCTATTCACATATGTATAGGTGAGTGTGTGTATGTGTGTATCCGTTTTTCCGGTTTTGACGTTTCGCTTTGTTGACTCAATTTCCGTATTTAATGACCCATTGCCAAATATGCCTGAATTTTTGCAACCAGCAACCGCAGACAATTTCGACGACCTTTCATTTTTGCCCTTTGCAATTCTCAAATGATGCTTTTGTAAATGTATAAATATATATATATATATATATATATATATGAGTGTGTGTGTGTGTCTATGGCTTTGTTCTATTTAAAGAGAAAATTGTAGGTAAAATCTAAATTTGGCTTTTTTTTATAAAATAGCAATGCATCACATACAATATACTTCCTTATTCTCTTGATTATTCAATTCATACTGAAATCTCAAAGTCAAATTATTAAAATGATAAGCAAATTAAGTCCCACAATCAGGAAATGAAATGAATACCATAGAGACAAGGTTCTGTATAGTTTTAAGCTTTATTATGATCAATGAACAAACTTGTTAACATCATCGAAACACATTACAGAGAACAAAAACAACAATAATAAAAGTCCAATAATATCAAAGCTGTTGACAGCAACAACAAAAATTTTAATAATAATCATAAAAATAATACGAATAATACACACAAGATGAAGAAAGGTAGGGGATTGTTAAGGGGTAATTGCGCTTCCCAAGAAATTAAATACAAGAGAGAAAATCCAATGAATAAAGGATTGACTGAATGAATACAATTATAGCTTAATCCAAGGCAATAATCAAATGTTCAAAACCATCAATGAGGCGACCAATGAACCTCTTCTTCTTCTTCTATATAAAGATCAAGACAATTGACATACACACACACACTCAAATATACAGATACATACTCAAATACATTTAGAGAGAAAGAATATCGTATGGGTTGAAACTGTGATGATGGTGATGGCGATGGCGATGGCGATGGCGATGGCAATGTTTGCCTTGCTTAGTTTGATAATGGCGCATAAATGTTTTTTTTAACTACAAAAACAAACAAAAGTCAAAATAACAACAACAGCAGAAGCAGCAGCAGCAGGAACAACAACAGAAACTAAATATAATAAAATAGCCAAATACAATAGACGAAATCCAAAATCCAATGAAGATGTGAATGGCTTATGGTGGTGACGGTGATGGTGATGGTAGCATTGGCGGCACATATACATTAATATGGTATGGTATGGTAAATAAATAGGTAAAGGGTAAGGGGTAAGTAACTCTATGGGATATATGTATGTGGGTTGGTTGGTGGTTGGTTGAATGAGTTCGATGTTCTTTGTTGGGAATCAAATAAAAACACATAAACAACAATAAACACGCTTGTTTCTCTATTGACCATATTATTAAAAAGGATAAAGGATCTTTTAGATGAATGCAGCCATGGGGGCTGATTGTATTCCTTTTTATATTCTTTTAAAGAAGCGTGTGTGGCATACGCAAAAGGTTCAATCTTTCATTTAATCGTATGTCCGCCTGCCTGCCTGCCTGGCAGTCTGAAATTCAAAGTGCGAGTCAATCCTTTTCTGTTCTTCCTTTTCTGGGGTTTTGTTGTTTCTACCGGTAAGTTTTAGCTTCATGTTTTCTTGTGCTCAACGTCTTTTTTAAATAAAGTTTTTATTATGGCTATTTGTAGTCGCTTTTTCTTTCTTTCTTCACCCAATTCTTTCCAATTCGTTACCATACTATAAAGTCCCAAACATTGTTGTTTCCCATTTTCCTGTTTTCTTTTATTTACTTTTTTTTTATAGAGCCTAATAGTGGTTTTTAGGGCATTTTGATTTAAAAATATGTATTATCCTTTTACATGATTCCTTTTTCTTCTCACACAAAATTTCTTCAACACTTTGTGCATACAAAAGAAACAAGTTTTGTTTTTCATTCCACTTTTCCACTTTTCTTTGCTTTATTTTGTAATATTTTTTTTTCTTTTTTTTTTTTGTTATAAATAGAATCCTGGCCAAGCCTGTCCATCTTTTGTGCATATGAACATGGATTTTGTTGAACATAATTTGGACATAATATGAAGAAACGAATAAAGGATGAAAGAGCAACGGGAAGAATGGGGATGCGTTTTGTATTGTTGTATTAATAGCAATGGATGTGGAACGTGACGTAATAAAAGCCATTGAAATTTTCAACAAATTCTTCGCTTAATTTCTGATAATGGCGGACATTTTTATTACGCACACGTCATTTGTCATTTTGTATGAGTTTTGATTTCAAAGTTTTATCTTTATAAGCTTTTATAAGGATGTTCATTGTTGGTAATGGTGCTAATGATGCTAATGATGATGATAATGATGATGATGATGATGATAATTAAAATGATATGATTGTTTATGATTAAACATTAATATTAATTTTAATCAAAAATTGGCCTTTTTTTTAATGGTTTTTGTAATCATAATACAAAGGATAAAAGATACAGGAAAGAGAGAGAGGCAGAGAGAGAGAGAGAGAGAGAGAGAGAGAGAATAAGAATGTGTATGTGTATAGAAGAACGAAACAATTAAGTAAAATATTTAATTAATGTATTAAATATATACAAAAAGGGAAAATTCATTGATATAAAAACCGCTCTGGGCAATAAATAATTTAATTTCATTATGTGCAGCAAACACCCAAACATTATTTATTTTTTTTTTTAAAAAAAAGGGAAACAAAATTAATTGAAAAACAAGTAAATAAGTAAAAAAATAAATAAAGAGAAACAAATTATGGATTAATTTATTAAAGCTTAATTCATCTGCATGTTGTTTGTTCTTTTCTATTTGTTAATGTTTTTTATTTTTTATTTTTTTTATTATTTGATTCAGTTTTCTGTTTATTTTTGTTTTTTTCTTGTATTTATTTATTTATTTACCATGAAATCACATTACTTAATTATTTTGTTCGTTTCACAAAGCAAAAAAAAGAATTGCATATGAGTTTTGTTTTTTTTTTTAATAAAGTTAATAAAATAAATAAAGAAATTAAAAATCATAATGTTTGTTGTTGTTTGATAAATGTTGAATTTGAAGCAATTAACAACATAAACCAGAATAAAAGTTTTTTTTTTTTTGTTTTTATTAAACTGATAATTCTGTGCATTTTTTAAAGAATTTATTAAGAATTTACTTAAAAAAATGTGTAAGCTTGAAATAAAGGACAGAATTAATAGTTTATTGATGCAGAATTCATAATCAGAATTGTGCAAAAAGAAATGACAGTATTTTATTTAGGCTGAAAGAAATTTTATGAAAATTTCATATATACAAAGTGAGCAGAATCTTCGGATTGTTCAATGTTTTATGATATTTGTGTGAATGAAATAAACATTGTAATAAAAGGCAATATGCATTTCTTTATGTCTGATTATATTGTTATCACAATTAAATAAGTGTTTATTCTTTGCTTGACGATTTATTAATCGACTGACACTTACAATTATTTTTTATATTTATAACATTCATTTTTACATCTATTTAGAGTATTTAGGTGCTTATGTGATCATGTAATGTGACTTATTGCTGTGCTTTAGAAACTTGCAATTTGATATCCTACGCATACACAAACGCTTCTAAAGAAGTGCACGTTGTCCGTTCGCTCACAACGAACAGTGACGGTTTTCATGGTCAATTATATTACTTGTACATTACATGAGCTTTGAGCACTGCATTGAAGTTAAACAAAAAGCTCAATCCAAGATCTTTAGAGCTTTATGGCTCTTCATGGTGCAAAGGCTTGCAAGTGCTGCGAGTAAAAGAAGAAATGCAAATCTCTGGATAGACTTGATCTACACCTTACTTCAGTAGCCAGAGATCTTGTCCTTACAAGAAACTCATCTCGAATGTTATTCAGTGATAGAACAGCCCTTTTGATTATTAATGAACGGTAGTATAAAGCAAATCCCTTACTCTTCGTTGCAAGAAGGGCACACAAGTGTTAGTATGTAAGAGTTGCAACCTTAAAACGAATTTGCGAACAGACTACAGAAATATATGAATATTTTTGAAGAATGGAGGGATTATTGATTATGAAGCTGAACAGGGATACGTGCAACAATGCTTTCTTTACATTAAGACAAGGAATACTTTCAGAAATTCACAAAACTTGGACTTCTCATCATCATGATAGTTGGGATCTGTCCAGCTAGATTAAGAAAGCTCTACTGACTTCTCAGCAGCAGAAAGTGATCATTTAATTAGATACTAAATGTACTTATATTTAGGAAGACAGTCGAGTTGACATGTGTCTCTGTTATTCAAGAGTCGCCAAGTAAATTATAGCAACAATATAATAGCATAAAAAAGTCTGAGAAGATACACAATAAATTCAAATTTGCAAACATCAACTGTTTAGGGAAAAGTTGTCTTAACAAAACTTGGAGGCTCAACACATTGAAAATTATGTTAGGAATTATCTATTAATGGCAATATGATTTGAAAGATCGATTGGAATTTTCATAAATTTTTTTTAAGAAATCTTCAACATTTTCCCAAAATTTTTGTAATGAGCTCAGTGGTTTTCTTGGTCATTAAAAACGTAATCAATTCTACGAGATCTTATATCGCCGATATTTTCTTAAAGTTTATAAATACATTGATTTATTGATGCAATGAGGAGGAACAAAAAAGTTTTTACATTTAAATCTCTGTTTTTATACCAAATTAATATTTAGAAAAACAAACTTTGTCTTTATAAGTATTTTGTTGGTTTGTTTGGTTTGAGAGAAAAAAAGAATATATACAATAAAATAATAACAAAATTTATGATGATAATTTTGAAACAAAATGAAATAAAAAAGTTTTCTTTATTTGTAACAGTTCATAAAACGCGTTTATGAAAATACAATAATAATGATAAAAATGTCATCAGCGTTTATATATTTTTCCAACCAACAAAACAAAAAAAAAAAAAAAAAAAAAAAAAAAAAAATAAAAAAACTGAATAATAACTTCAGTTACACAAGAATTGAAGTACGCTTCACATTTGAGTTAAAGAAGTTAAAGACTTCACCATATACTATGGATATCCTATAGATTAGGGTGAATTTTAAGGTTTTCGTTGTAGAATGTGATCCGATTCATGGCAGAATGAAGAGTTGATCTGTCTGTGATTGAGAAAAGGGATGGGAAATTTCTGACATTGTTACAAAGTTGTTGGTCATTTCTGGTTGAAAATTGCCATATTCTCGACAGTCTTCCTTTTTCATGCGCGCCGAAACAAGGAACAGCTGATCATAGTACAAAGCATAATTAAGTAAAAATTAACATTTAAAGTTTTTGTTTTTATAAAAATATATTTATAAAATTATATGTGTAAATTAGATTTATTTTATTTTAAAAATGTGTGTATATTCGCAAAATAAATAAACAGCTTTTCATGATTCGAATCCGTCAGTCTGAAAATACAAAAACCTAGTTTTTAAACTAAAGTTGCTTTTGTGATTAAATTGAATTCACTTTTTCTAGTCATGTAGTGGAATTTTGGTTTTTGAAATTTCATAATGGGAATTTTGTTTTATAGCATAAGTAATAACACTCCTTTATCTATATATATCAAACAGAAAGTCGTGTTAGTTACACTATTTATAACTCAAGAATGGCTGAACCGATTTGGCTGAAACATATGGTGGGGAGAGTAGCTTTTAGAACCAGGAGACGGACATAGGATTAGGATAGAGTTTATTTTTTCTAGTCCGATCCGTCTGTCCGTCCTTGGGTCATGTCCTAAAAACCGCAATAGCTGAGAGGGTTGAAATTTTCAGAGAATGTGTAGTTCTATCCGGGCATCAGCAACAAATACTAATAACTTGAACATATTTATACAGATAGCTTAAAGGGGTCCCAATACAAGAAGACATTTTGGTTTATATGGCAACTATATGTCAATAATCCATGTCTGAAATTTGGATGGTTGGTGGGTATACATCAGAAACTTATATTGGCGAAATTTCAGTTTGATCGGACCATACAAAGCCCCATTAATATTCAGGTTCTTATTGGAAAAACTTTTCTGTTTATTGTTCTATCGAACTGAAATGTTAGACACTATAAGTTGTGATCATAGGTGCGGTAAATTTGTTGGAATCAGTCAAATCGGACCACTAGGAAGACCTCTCATACTAAACCCCTCCGTGTACGAGTCTCACTTGCACTTGGCCCATTTCTTTCTTCTTTTTAATAACTGGGTACGCACAGGGGACGTAGCAACGCACGCCGGTAAGGCTAGTATACATACTTATACAGTTAGCAAAGGGGACTTAGCAAAAAAGAATATTCTATATCAAATCGTAAAGCAGCAAACACGTTGTCGTGGAACATTTGGCATTGCATTCATAGTACTGGGTTTATTATCTTAACGTAGTGTCAAAGTAGTTGTCAACATCTGAGGATCAGATCATTCTCAACTAAACACTGCTTAGTCAGCTCCAAATTAGTCAATAGTCTATAAGTTACCCGTGCACTAAAAGTTGTCAGGAATTCTTGCTTCAAAATACTTAGCTCAAAAACAGACATTTTCTTTTACTAAACTGTTTGTACCTGCAATAGTATTTTCTTCAAATTTAGTGTATAGGGTATAGAAAAGACAAAAAGAGATACCCTTTTCAAACCCCGTTCACGCATTCATTTAATACTATTCTTCATAATTTTTGTGTTGGTCCTTTGTTGAAAAAGGTCCATGCTAAAAATCAAAATCATAATCCAAATAAAAATCAAAAACAAAAAAAAAAACTAAAACTCAATCAAAATGTCAAACAGGATATGATGAACATCAAAATTTATAGAATATGTTCTTCTTACTAAGTACATATGTAAGAAGAACAATATATGTACCTATATAATATGTATGTGTGTGTGTGTGTGTGTGTGCATTTGTATTCCGATTAGACTCATTTCAGAAATAATGAATGGAAAGAAAAACAACATGAGCAGCTAAACTAAAATAACAAGAAAGTATCTCATATAACATGAATTGCTTGTCATTTGTTTGTTTATCTGTTTGTTTGTTTCACATTTGCAAATAAATTTACATTTTTATCGAAAAAGTTTGTTCTTAGTTTTCGCTGTCAGTGCTGTTGGTTACTGAAAATTGGGTTAGACATACTACAATAGTAACAGAATGGTAAACAGTTTGGAGATGACAATGAAGAGAGAAAGGCAGCAGAAAAAAAAAAAAATGGAAAAAACTCAACAAAAATTGTCTCTGTTGTCTTTATGTGAAAGTCGTTTTGAGATCATTATTGTATAACCAACATGCTACGTAGATGTGAATCTGATACATAGCAATTTACGACTTTTAATAGCATCATCAATGATTCAATCATCGAATGTTTTGTTCGCACACACACACACACACACACACACAACATAAATATCCCTTTTTTTGAGTTTTTATATTGTAAATCAAAGGATATGTGATTTTTCATTTGAATTTCGCCTTGTTGTTGTAAGTAGTGAAATGGAACGTGTAATTTATTGCTTATTTCATTCCATTCCATTCCTTTTTATTGCATTACATTGCGTTGACTTCCTTTTACATACAATACTTTACTTTGATTTGATTTGAACTGAATTGTTTTTGATGAAGCGTGTGAATTTTAAAGTAAAATCACTGGTAATTAAATTTTTCATAAAATTATAATAAGGACTGTTAATGGCTTTCTAAATTATTTCAATATTTAAAATATTATTAGTACAGAAAACTGGAACACATTTTATGAAAAATCATTGTTTTTAGGCTTTTAGGTGATTGATTCCTTGCATTTTTTGATGCTGGGAGATTTGAAAAATAACCGATAATACAACAGATTGGTTGGATACTTTTGGTTAACGTTCTTTTTGAATAAATGTAATTGAAAATCATTAAAATTTTATTGTATTCGTTTGTTCATTGGAGCTGTTGTTTTACTAACACTTTTATTTGTTGGAATTACCATACTTCTACTGTAATAATCAATTAAGCATTAAGGGTTTCTGTCAGACTGAGGAATGTGTAAATATAAATTTTATTTTTTAGAGAAACTTCCCATAGAGTGTGTTTAAGATCGATAATTATAGTGAGGTTCTGTAAAAATGTGAATTTCAAATGTTTAAGATTAATACCTTTTAAAATATCTGCACCTTTAAACAGTTGCCAAGGTAAAGGAAGAAAGTGGTTTTAATGCAAGCCTCACCACTATTAGACATTCTATTTTAAAAGCTAGATAGATGAAGAGATTAAAAATATAGACGAGTCTTCCATTTCATAGCAACTTGTTATCTTCTCAGATCGATCCGTGTACCATGCTACCGCCCTTCCTGCATTGTAGAAAGTCCAATGGATGGCCAGCCAGACCCATAAATTTTGAAGACAATAGATGGATTCTTCGATGCCCTCCTACTTATACCTTTTCACGTCCAAAAAGATAACGCGATGGAGTAGTTCTTGTGTTGCTATTCAAGAGAGCGGCAGTGTATTAAGCATGAAGTACAAAATTGTATATAAGACTCAAAATACAGGGTTTTACAATTAAGATACAATAACGCTAATTTATTATTAGATATTAAAATCACTTAAAAGTAAAGCAAATGAGATAAAGTTGATGGGTTAATAGAGCGCTATGTGTGAGTTCAAAGATTAGATTTTAGCTGATCGGAAGAAATTAAGTAGTATAGGTTTTAAGATCGACATAAATCAAGAAATGAATGATGATGAAAATAAGTGTCACCTTTATGCTAATATTTATAGGAGAATACTTCCTTGTAATTTGAGAAAAATCATTTAAATTATTGATACATAGCAAACACAGGAAAAGATGCTGCCAATAATTATATTGTGCATGAACGTGACATCAAGAGTCGTTCTGCGTTTGGGTAATTTCGGGAAGTGGATTAACTTAAGATGAATGGAAGGTTTCATTTCGATTCCAGTCTAAGCTATGCAGTACAAAAAGCCAGAATTGATTTTGTGCGGATTCAATACTAAAAACGCTTGGAGAATTTAAAACTTGGGAATAGAATTTATTTTGTGGAATATCCAAAAACTCTGAAGGACTTTTCAATATAAAATAGATGGCAAATAGAGATTTGCCATAACCTTCCAAACTAAATATGTATAAAGGAAAGAGTAAACTAAAATGTTCAGCCTAGTTAATATTAAATGTATTAAATGTCGTTAAATAAAAGTGATTCAATTCAGCAATTTACATGATCTCGAATGGATGTAATAGAAGTTATTTAAATTTATTCTATATAATTAAAAAACTTTTACATCTAACATTCGCTAGGTGATAAAATCCGAATAATCTAATTCGCTTAAGAACTTAAGCTAAGGAAAAGTAAAAGTTTTCAATTTTTTTAATAAGATGAAAGTGTCCAACTATTTTGTCCATGTAGGCAGCTGTGACGTAGCTCCAATGATCTGTCCAATTATAATAAAATGGTGCATGTGAATTCAACAATTTTTTATCGAATTGATACTCAAAGAACAGCCAAATGTTATCCTGTCACAGTTACAGTCACCATATTATGAGTTCTTTAACTAAAAATTTGCACTGGCATGACTTTAAGTTGGTTTTAAGGAGCATTCTTGTGTATCTTTGCTTCTTTTCTGGACAGAAATTTGAGGCAGAAATCCTTCTTTTATATTCACCATAAGATGTATCTTTAAAATTATGGGAATTACATAAATTGTATTGAATTCCTTGTCAATAAATGTTGAATTATATCAATTGCAATAGATATTTGGTAACATGGTAAAATGGAATAAAACCAAAATTTCAGCCATAAAAGTATTGTAGCTTTTGCTTGTGTTTATTATTAACCTTTTTTTTCCACTTATTTTTCATATTGAAACCAACAACATCCTTCATGATTTACATTTCTACCTGTCATAGGACAAAATCTTTTGGCTTCTCATGCGTGTGAATACTTCAAACTCATCAACAAAAACTTATTCACATACAGGCAAACATTTTATGTACAACCATCCAAATAATTTATGATCTCAACAAGAAAAGAAGAGAGAAGACAAAGAATGCAAACTCCTAATACAATATGCTTTGGCTTATAAAAATTTTTGCTTATCCTTGCACACACACACTCACACACACATACACAGCAACTAGGAACAACACTCCCAATGTTTTATGTGTTGTAATGTTGTTACTCTTAGCCACTTTTGTTCTCAAATTTAACCATTTTTTTTTGTTTTTTTTTTATTTTGGTTTTTGTATTTCCCCCTGGTTGTGTGTCGTGTTGAGTCGTAAATTTGATGGACACGCCTATGGAATTTGTTTGAAAGGCAAAGTTAATTTTTGACAGTTGCTGAAAATGTCGGCACAAAACTAGTAAAACCGAAACCAAACCCATTCAAATCAAGGCAAGCCAAGCCAAGCCAAATGAAAATAAAAGCAAAACAAAACAAAACAAAAGGGAAGCAAAGCAAACTCGAATAAAATAGTGTAAGAAATGATTGAAAGGAAGGAAGGGTAGCGAAATGTTAAACAAATCCTGGCATGTAACGTGTATCGTCGTGGTAACTTGGCACCTCAAGTGGCGCTTGGGTGTATAGGCGGATCTGTGGGGCGGCAGTGACAGTTAAAGCCGACTTATGGTAACAACAAAAAGCTGTTAAATTTCATGTCAAAACGCGAGATTTCATTGTATTTTCCTTTTTGGCTTTGCCTTCTATTCTAATATTCCCATCTCCTTTTCTTCAGTTCTATTTTACTGTGTTTTTTTTTTTTTTGTAAGCAAAATGGAGGAGATTTTTGGCAAATAGTTGATGGCACATGACTGACAAGAGCAACGCATTCCTTTTTATGATTTTATGTGTAACAATTTGGGAGTTAAACTTTTGCTTTTGCGATAGGCAGACGGAAACTTTAAAGCGTCCTAAGTCCTTTACAAATCAAGTGAATGCGTGCGTGTGTGTGTGTGTTTGTGTATCTTTTAACTAATCGATGATTCGTCTGTATATACTAGATGATCCTATATTTGTTGCTATTGTTTCGTTTTTTTTTTGTGTTTTGCTTTTTGTGTTTAAGCATGTCAGTTGCTGGCTTTTTTTTGTGTGTGCACCCTCTAAAGATATTAAAAACACTCATGCATGCATAATCCTTTCTAAGTCATGCATGGAAATACGCATGCAAGAGAATCTAGAACAGGAAAACCTGAAAGCAAAAGTCGATAAGCCAAAGAACGAACGAAACAACATATGAATGTGGACTATAGTGTAAGTGGAAGCACGGAAGGAGCAGAATATGATGAATGCAGATGAGAGGCGATGAGTAAAAGACAGCAAGGAAAGTAAGGAAAAACAAAAAATGAAATGAACACGAAATGGCTCAGAAGGACGTGTGTTCACTTAAGTACGGAAGAGTGTGTGTTGTACAACAAGTTTAAGTTGCAATGAAGCAGGAAGCGTAAAAAAATGGGGGATCGTAAGGGTGGTGATGGTTGGAAAACTTATGTAGTTCTTAACTTTTGTTTTTTGTTTTGTTTTCCATTTTTTTTTGTGCTGTGGTGCATTTTTTTTTGTCGATTGGTGGGTGGGTGGTTGGAAGACATCAGAATAATCAACACAATTTGAAATGAAAAGGATGAAGGAGGATGCAACTTCTTCATATGCATGAAAATCTGTCTTCAAGTTTATGCGTATGAGTAATGTCATAGCACGTTTCTATATAAGAAGCTCTCAAGTGCTCGCACATAGGGTTTTACTTCATAACTCTAGCTTTATTCCAACCTCTGTGCTCCTTTTTTGCCTTCATTATTTCATCGTTTCTTAGTTAGGAAGCAATTTTAGTTACATATTTTCTTTTCCTTTTTTTTTTCAACAGTTTCTTTACGACTCTGGTGCGCTGAGCTATGCGACTTTTTATTTCGGTTCTTCTTTTTAACTTAAACTACTGTCACTTTTTTTTTTATTTCTTCCTTATTGCTTCATCCTTCTCTTCTACTTTTTTTTTTGTTTGCTTCATTCTGCTGTTTTCACTAGTTTGAGCCGTTGCTTTGGGCCAATGTGGGGTATAAGTTATTGACTCCTACGGCATGCGAATTCGTTTTCCTTTTTTTTTTTTTTAGCGAGAAAGCGCACGTTCTTTCTTTATTTGTTGTGCACTTCTTAAATATTTTTGTTACTTGCTATTATCTACACTTCCCTTCCACCATCCCTCATCTGCTCCAATCAGCAATTTGCTGTTCCTTCTTATTCGATCCCATTGCAAATTTTGTTTGCTATCATTTCCTTGCTTTTGCTTGCTGAAGTATTGTGTGTACATTTTTTTTTTGTTGTGACTTCTTCTTCTTCTTCTTCATTTGTTAACTTTTCTTCATTATTTTTTTTTTTCCTTTTTCGTTATCTTTTCTTTTTTATATTGTATCCTTTTTCATCTTCTTCATTTTATTCTTATACTTTTCACTAGTGTGAATTTAAATTAAAACTTCGGCACTTTACATTTATCCTTGACTTTATGACTTTCAAGTTATCCTATCAAGTACCAAAGCGCACTTAACTCACTTTCACCCTCACCCTCACCATTACCACTTTCTTCATTCATGTATGTATCATAGATACGCGCCTTCAAACTATATTTTTGTCTATATATGGGTGTGTGTATCTTTGTAGAGAGAGAGAGAGAGAGAGAGAGAGAGAGAGAGAGAGAGAGAGAGTGTGCGTGTGCGTGTGTGTGTGTAGTATATGTTTTTGGTCTTTGTGGACTTTGCGGTTGTAAAAATGAAGACGCTTAAAACTTCTTCTATAGTTCTTTTGAAATTGAGTTTGTTTAGTTTGTTCGCTCGCTAGCTCGTTTCTTCATTCATTTCTTTTTTTATGTAACTTTTTCTTAGCCTTTACATTGTTGTAAAATAAAATCATTTTTAATCCATCGCTAAGTCAATTGTCTCATAAACCAAAAATCTTAACTTAATAGGAAAAGAAAAATTTAACTTTCTTTCAAAAAGTTGACGATCGATTAAATTTCAATTAAATGAAAACATCAGATGGGAAAAACTAAAGAAAGGAACAGTTAAAGTGAATGAAATTTAAATTTAAAATTTTAATTGTGATAAATGAGCAATGATCTTTACAAAAAAAAAAAAAAAAAATAAATAAATAGCAGATTGGTAAGAAATTTAAACATTTTAAATTTCAATAATATTGCAAAAGAATATATTTACATCCAATCTTACTGTTTACCTAAATAATATTTACATATTTATGGCAAAAATTATCTTATCGATTTTGGAATTATTTTAAATTATATTAAAAGTACAAATGGTTTTGTTATCAATGTTTTTCAATACATTTTATGGAATTTGTGCTTTGTAAATGATGATGAATTGTGACATATCATTGTCACTCAAAAGATGCCACTACTAATTCCGAAAGGTATCTGTATACAATAGTTTCAAGCTTCTGGAACACATAAAATGCAATTTAGTCACATAAAGTGAACAATAGAAATATGCAGAGCTTTTACTTTGTCACTTTGAGGGTCTAATGTTGACTAGACTCCGATATATAGGCAACCATTACATAGCACTGAAATTGAAATTGCACCTCTTAAGAAATTCTTCGAATTCCTTTTTCCGATCAAGGCCACCGTGACAAGGTGACCTGCTCCCTCCCTTGCCCTAGAAAAATGATAAATAGTTATATATTCAATAATAAACTGTTGAGATTATCATAACATCTATCAAAGTGATGACTTTTATTCAAAAAGGAGAGAGGTTGAATAAGATATGAAGATTTAAACTTGTAACTTGTTAGCGTCTACTAATGTTATTCAGTTATTATATTAATAATTAACTGAAGATAGGAATATCTATATATATAAAAAAGTTTTTCAGTGATGATGATGTCCAGAAAATTATAAAGTAAGGACATGACGGGGGTTGGTTAGCGAAACGTTCAACTTTATCAACCGCACGCACACGATGATCAACTGCCGACTTCTGCGATCCACTGACGACTGTGTTGATTAACTGATGACTTTCTCCCTGCTCGGTTCTCTGCTTCTCATTGCTGCTTGCCGTTGCTCTCAGTCGGTGTAAGAGCAGGCAGGGTATCAGATTTGAATGCACATTAGGTACCAACAGCATTCAAAACATTGTATTCGATGAACCATTACATTAGAAACTACTTAACACTGAAGATTTTTTATTTTCTCTTACACAAACGTTAGAGATAAATGTAAATGCTCATGGGCCCCCCCGAGAGACCGCTTGCGGTCGAACTGATAGGCGGGGGTTGGTGAGCGAAGCGAGCAGGGGGCTGGCCCCCTAGTAATAAAATAAAATAATATTTATAAATTAAAACTAATTTTCTGACCCAGTTCGTGGATCTTGCTAAGCTTAGGAAGCAACGTGGAATTTTAAATATATGATGTCTTTTAAGAAAACTTTCTCTAAAATTATCTGTTTTTCGAATGACTAATTGCTATCCAACATTCGAATATTCAGCAATGCAATGATTATCAAAATGATGATCACGGTTGTTATTATTATAGCATATTTTACCGCAAATTGATACTTAAATGATGTTTTGTTTTTTATTTTTACTAAGCAATGTATGCTCATTCAGGACTTTACCTGGAAAAAGGGTCACAATTGAGCCCTTGATTTTGAAAATGGTATAAGACATATTTTCCTTGTTTCGAGTTTTGCATTTTAAAGGATTAAAAAATATTTTTGTATTATGGAATATGTTTTTTCGACAGTAAAGTAGTGTCAACAATCAAGTATTTATTATGATTGTGAAATTTATAACAATTTTTAAAAGGAAAAGTGGTTTTGAAAGGTTGAAATGACTTAAACCACTTTCAAAATTAACTGCATGACTTTATAAATGACTTATACCATCAAGGAAACATTTTTATTAGTAATTAACATTTTATGGAAACTCATTTCATTGTAACTAAGTAAATTATTTATTAGTATTTGGGGAAGTAAAGTGTTTGTGAAAAATTGGTGGGATTTAGGGTAGTAAATCTATCATATCTTTACGTTTATTGTTATTGGTCTAATGGTTGTGTATAATGGAAGCAAATCAATATTTTCGTATATTCTAGGTCTTCCTCTTTTAGGTGAGAGGTCTTATACTTTGAATTCGGAATTGTCATCCAAGGAAGTTTAATGAAACATCTTATATGGAGCATTTTTTTAGAAATCTGATCAATTGTATTTTTAGCCATGACACATCTTCTCCATTGGTGTTTTTCTTTCTATTATTCGTACGTTTTTACATTAAAAGGATTACTTGATCATACCTGAACCGTTATCTGAAGACATGACAAAATTACTAATTATTTTGCCAAACTTTGTGAACAGACTAACTTATACCAGTATCAAAAAAACAAAACAGTAACCGTATTTTGTTTACCAACCAAAAAATAAACACATTTTATCGAGTTCATTTTCATTGCATACTGCTAATCTCTTCAAATTATATTATTTTATAAGGATTTGATGTGAAATAGCTGAGAAACTAGATGTTTAAAATTTTTGACTTATACCACTTTCAAAATCAAGGGCTCAATTGACAAGTCAATAGAATGACTTCTCTTGCTTTGGCAGATAAATAGAACCAGTAAACTGAATATACATTACCACCAGGAACTTGTGATGCAATTTACATTAAATATTGTTTGTTTCAAAATTATATGAGTTTATTAATATTTAAAAAAAGGTGCATTTCAGTGAATTTTAATAGAAAATCAGAGAAATATTTACATAATTAAATTAACTATGAATATATTTAGTTGTTTATACTATGCGTTATTTCTCTTAACGTATGTTAAGAGTTCAAACTATAAATATCAATATTAGGAGAGACAATAAATAAACCAAAGAATAAAATACATATATAGAATTGGCACTTTTAATGTAAAGGAAATATTGAGATTCATTGCGATTAAAATGGAATAAAGTGCAATTGACTAATGCCAACTGTATTGAAGAAGACACTATTTTGTGACACTATTAAATCAACACCAAAAGTGTTGCTGCTGTTTTATATAATTTTTCTTCTACTGTGGTATATGCGAATGTATGAGTAAATCAATAAATGATCTTCTCAGAAAGGGAACTGAAGTTTAATATTATTTCTTCTCATTAGCCTAAATAGGAGAATCAATATTTAATATTTGTGGTATATTTTTGTTAATCATTGCATTATCTATATATATCTATACATATTATAAAACAAAATCGTTTTTTTCCTATAACCGCTTCAATCTTTAAAAATACGCAACCTATTTTGATGCGGTTTTTTTTAATAGATAGAGTGATTGAAGAGGAAGGTTTATATTTATAATATTTTTAATAGCATCCATTAAATAGTGCAGAAATATTGTTATTTTCACTATACATATACCTATATGCCTATCTTTAAAATAAATGTAGTAGGCATAGTGTTATAATTCATGGAAAAAGCATTTACTGTCACTACAATATTCCAGCTACTCATTGTTTACACAGCAAAGTTTCTTCAAATGAGATTTTAGATTTTTTTTATTTAAGTCTGATTATTACTATCAAGAAGGAAGAAGACGTCGTCGTTCGAACATAAGTCGTAGTACAGTGAATGCCAAAAGTGTACGTTCAGCAAGAGATGAAGAATCGTCAACGGAACGTGAGGCTCGCCTCAGTCAGCTTCGGGATAGATATAGAGCTGAGAGAGAGAGAGAGAATCATCAGCACGAGCTACTAATTCATGGGTACATAAAGAAAATTCTGCCATGAATTACGATCCTTCGATTTCTTACAAGGACGATCGTATAGTATCAATAGGTACTATGTCAGTGGTGTGTGAACATTGCTTGGCATTGAAATTCAATGACGAATCGAAAGGCATATGTTGCTTACAAGGAAAAGTCAAATGAGAAAAAATTCTCCCTCCTCCTGAACCACTTCACTCTCTTCTTACGACTGATCATCTATATATATATAAATGAACTCAAAAAATGGTATGACCCCGCAAAATTCGAGAACGGCTGGACCAATTTTGATGATTTTGTTTTTTTTTTTTGTTGTTCTCTTGGAGTTACAGTCAGGTTCTTTGCTACATTTGGATCCGGTAGGTAGCGCTGTTGTCCAGATATAGATAGTTTTATGCCATTTTTAATTTTTTTTTTTATTTGGTGCAAAATATACTGCACCGATTTTTTTTAAAAGAACAACTGATTCTTAAAGTTGCTTAGGTTATAATAGAATATTAAAATATATTGTAAATTATTAATTACACATTTTACAAAAAAGCTTTTTATAAGAAACACCCAATTAACGCATAGGGGGTGTAGCAACGCACGCCGGTTAACGCTAGTCTCATTATAAAAATGTATAAATATAAATATGAAAAAAGAAACTCAGTTTATTTAATATAAAAAATAAAGACTGGATAAGCTAAAGTTAAATTGTGTCCGATCTTGTAGGCATTTACTATGTAAGCGAAACATCTAGTTGACTTGCTTCTGATTATGTTACAAGTAGGTTTTCGTTGCTAATAAAATTCATTAAACATTCTACTTGCACTAAAAGTTAACAGCGCAAATCGAAATTATGTTATGAAGCTTTCTTATTGTTAATATTTTGTATTTATTTTATTATTATTTTTATTTTAATTTTTATTTAATTTATTAATTAATTTATTTATTTTTATTTTAATTGCATATTTTTTTCCTGCTGTCTAAACCAATTGTATAATTAGTAAATAATGTGAATCTTAGGATAACATAATTTCTCTAAAAATTGAAATAAAATAATAGATTAAAGAAATGAATGGAAAAATGTATAATAGAATAAAGTAAATATACACATAAATTGAATAGAAATATACATTTTTTTTTGAGTCAAATTCGTAAATATACGAAACAATAATATGCGCAAGTAAAAAGACTATTTTCTTTATCGCCCACAAACTCGCCTCCATCTAAACGAAAAACACATATACTTACAACATGTGTGTTTGTGTGTATATATGAATGAACCTTTGTTTGTGTGTTTGTAAATTCTTGTTTTGGCTTCTGTCTTTTCATTTCTTATGCGATTTTGCGTTTTGCAAATTATTTACATTTTCTTTTTAACCACAAGCGAGCGCGCGTTAAAATGTAAAATGTTCATTTGAATATTTTATAAATTTTTCATTCGTGTACTCGCTCACAACACACAAAGAACACTGAAAATAAAACATAACAAATTTAACTGAAATATATATGTACTGTATATATTATATGTACGATTAATGTTATTCACATACATTTATGTGTTATTTTTCACACATTCCTTGCTGAAAATTTCAGAAGGTGAAACAAGGCATCCATGTGTTGTTCCATGCGTTGTTTCTCTATGAATGAGTATGTGATGCTATGTTTATTTCTTATTTCTTATTTTGTTTTTTTTTTTTGTTTTTTGCTTGCTAAAAATTTGTATATTTAAATGTTGTTGCAAACGTTTATTTATTGTTTTTCTAGCGTTACGTATACGCAATGTATGTCCGCAACTTGTGCAAGCTTTAGGTGTGACTTGTTACTTCAGGTTAACTCACCTTCTACTTGCGACCCTAGTTGCTTATTTCATTTTATTTTATATGATTTGCTATGTTTTTGTTTTTGTTTTATGAATGCAGAAAATGCGTCATTTTGAGTTTTTCAAATATTTCCCCTCACACACACACACAACATCAACTAAAGTTCATGTGCTGTGTTTTTTTTTATTTGTTTAAGCATTTTGTAACAGCGGAGTTGGGGCAACTCTTGAAAATTATATTTATTCTACTTTATTTTTTTTTTTTTTTTTGTATTCATAACCTGAGGGTGACAAATGAGAACGAAAACAAAAGGATGTCAAATATTTTGTTAAGGAAATTATATTTAAATACAAATTTGGATGTGAAGTTTATTTTGAAAAAAAAAATAATTCTAAGGCATATTTTCAGGCAAACAAAAGAATATAGAAGCAACAACAATAAATGAAAGAGTGGGGAATTTGTATGTCAAGTAGACTAACACCTTTTAACTTGGTTGGTATCTTTTTTTTATATCCTTTTGCATCCAATCCGAGGCCATTAGAATAAAATATATGGTTAGGTTATAGAAGTCAAGAGTTGAACTCAAGAAAACAAAAAAAAAAAAAAAAAATACTACGTGCAAGCGAATGGTTACAGATAGCAGTAACAACAGCAGAGAAGAAGAAATCAATTTCCTTTGTGCAAATATAAAGGATAAGAAACAAAGAAATATGCAAAGAAAACTCAAACTAAAGTTACGTTTGGTTAAAGACAAAAAACGATCGAGTGAGCATCATCAAACTGAAAGTTTGCTCAACTTTCACCTTCGCTGGGAAAAAGAAAACTTAAGAAAAAAAAAAAAAAAAACTAAAATTAGAGCGAAAATGAAAGTCAATAAAAATGCTTTTCTTTATATTTTTTCGTTTTCGTTTCCTTTTCATTTTTTCTTTTAAGTTCTTTTTATAGCGTTTGGGGCAGCACATCAAACTGAATTCATTCAAGTTGTCAATTTGAAAGTTTATGTGAAACTTCATCAGCTTTTTCTTCAGAGTTCAGAGAGTTTAATTGAAAGCGAAAGCATTGGAGATTTGATTTGGTAGATCGAAGACATGCAATTGAATCAATTTACTCTGCTCCTGCTTCTCATTTACTTGATTAGTTGCCCAGGAGTAAATGACTTTTTTCAAACAAACTTTCAACTTTCACTTTAACTAAAAAAGAGTTCACATTTTCCTTTCTTCAGAATTCTAAGTCTTTATTGCTTATCATTTTATCAAAAAATTTCATTTCTTTCGAACGGATAAAAATACTTGTTTTTATTTTCTTCAATAAAAACGAAAAAAAAAGGGAAAAATAGATGCAAAGATGAGTCAAAAGTTGTATTCGTTTATCTGACAAGGACATGCGGTAGAATGCGTGGAACGATGTGTGCATAAAATTTTCATGTCTCAGCGAAACGAAACGAAACGCAAACGAAAGGACATCGAGACAAGCCAAAGGAAATAGAATAAAAATAATACAAATTGAGCATTTTACCTTGTTAGAAATTCTTCTTTTTTTACATAAAACTTTTGGTATTTACTTTGTTCTGTGTTTCTTTTTCTTCTTCTGCTTTTCATATTATTTAAAAAGCAAAACACAAGAAAATGAAATAAAATAAAATAAAATAAAATTGTTACAAGTGGCACACAACTTTAACTTATGTTGTTTTACACAGATAAGTTCTTGTTTTCATTCTCCCGTTTCCATTCCATTTTCTTTTTCTATTCTCCATCATTTCGACAACTTTACCGCATTCAAATGAGTGAAAGCAAAATGCCTCAAAATGAGCAAAATGAAGAAATGCAAAAAGGACAAATCCTGTGACTGTCTTCTGTACAAATGACTAACACTTCTTGTTCTTGTTGTTTCAGAGACCGAGAACTCTGCCACAGCCTCCCTCTGACAGTCTTATATCATCACCATCGAGAGCATTCAACAATTCATGTAAATTGCTTAATTTATTAGACTTTTTTACGGTTGTTTTTGCTGCTGCTGCGCCTTGAATAAGTTTGAGTTTCCTTTCCTCTCTTTTAGTAACTTAAGCTGCTGGTACTGAATCACGACGGTTACTTTGCCCTTACTGTTTGTAGGAACTTTCTCTCTGTATCACTTTCTCCATCTATCTCTGTTATTGTTGTCTTCTTCCCTTGCTTGAGTTTGTTTTTTGGTGTCTTCATTTATTGTTTTTGTTTTTGTTTTTATTACTTAGCATAGCTTAAGTATTTAGTTTTGATTTCTTTTGTTGTTTTTACAATTTTCTTAATTTTTCTGACTTGTTTTTCTATTTCGTCGTTTGTTATTTTTTTTATTTGCTGATTGCGTTTGGCTTTGTTTTGATTTACTTTCTTTTGACTTATTTTTCTTATTTCAACTTTTCTTTGTTGTTGGTCTTTCTTATTTTGGATTGCGACATTAAATCGTTTGACTGAAATTGTCTATCTTCAGGATTATTTCATACAAATTGGAAAAATTGAAAGACTCAGCAATCAATCAATTGTTCAATTTTTGTTCTGTTTGTTTCGTTTAAGATTTCTAATGATTTAATTAGATTAAATATTGAATGCAATAACAAGTCACCTCGTCATTGAGACAGGAGACTTCTATTTATTTAGAAGTTCCAAAATTTCTTAGATTAACCATGTAAAATTCTGTTAGTTTTACTTTCTGATTGCATTAGCATTGAAGTCTAGGGCGATCAAAGTTTTGAAATCATGAACAGTTAGCATTATAGTTAATTCCGAAATGAGAATAAATAAAGTTAAAATCTTTTGGTTTTAGCTAAAGACTTTTATATGAATTTCTAGTTGAAAAACCAAGGGTGCTGAAAAAGTGTCTCCTTTATCTGGTGGAAATTTTAACTGCCTCAAATAATTTTAATTCAAATGTTGGCCATAAGCATTTCAATGAAACTAAACTCTGTTATTTCAAGTCACATTCCTCATTTCAGAAAGAACAAATGTTTAATTTTTGCATATCCAATTTCGAATCAAGTCTTTTTTAAAACTATGAGACACAAAGTAAAATCATTTTTGGTTTCCTTTCTTATGAAACGAATTGAATTTGAATTTGCTTTATTTTCTTAATTTACTGTCATTTGTTGTTATGAATTTCATTTGCTTTAGTTTTCACCCATTTAAGAATCTCTTCTTTAATTAAGAAAAGCATAAAACAAATGGTTCCAACTAAAAGTCTTTAAGAATTGAATTAGATTTCTAGGTTTCTGTTTTATTATTGCTTTCAGCTCATATATCATTATTAGTTTGCTGTTGGTAATTTGTCATATTCGCTTTGCTTCGAGTTGTCAACGCTAAGTGCAACATGTCGTTTGTGTAATTTACTATTTTCATCGCAACATGGTGCACTAAATGCGTGACACGACAACAATTAAACTACACACAATTCTAAGTTCTTATGTGGCTTCGGGCGCACATAGCGTATACTTAACTAATTGCAAGCTGAGTGTAATAATAGTACGTATACGTAATATGAAAGCAATGAATTCCATTCTTCAGACACTCAGACACAATAGAGTGTATAGCATTAAAAGCAAAACAAAAAAATATTGTAGATTGAATTGATGAATTGCTATGAGAATATATAGTGAACATGGAGAATTTGTAGTCATTTTGTAAATGGTTTCTTGCGTTTTACCAAATGCATTTACTCATGTGACTTTCTCATACTTTGGTTGACTAAGTATGCTCTGGAAGTAAATAAAGCTGAATAGTGTTCTATATATGAAACATCAAACATAAAGGAATAAAAAGAAAGCAAGAAATAAAGTAGGTTACGTAGGTTAAGTTCTTTTCTTTTTCGTTTTTTTGTAAAACTTAAAACTTGTATGGCATTCAATGCAATTGAAATCGACAAACACAAAAGAACCCAGAACCCAGAACCTAAGTCAATGAAGTCAACCCAACTCAACTCAACTAAAAACAACTCAACTGATATTCAATTGAATTCAATAGAAATGCAATGCAATGATAATTTTACTTATAACAAATCGTTAAATATTCTATACATAAAAATCAGTTAAAATAAGTAAAATACTTTACATACCTTAAAAGGAAACTTAAGCAGAGAAGATGATTTTTATCATTATTATAATTATTATTTTTGTTTTTCAAACACTTGAAATGATAATCAATCGAAATTCATTTCATTTATGGTAATCATTATGAACACTTTTGAGTTTCTTCAAGTTTTTTTTTTTGTTTTATTGGAAAATTTTTATAAAAACCTAGCACTTTGATTTGTTTTGAATGTTTGTTTAAATTCCCATTTCAATTTTGAGATCATGTTCGAGCTTCTTTCATTTACTGTTTATGATTGAGAGTAATTTTTTTTTTTTTTGGATTTAACACACTAAAATGCACTGGACTGAACTCAACTGAATTGAACTGAATTGAACTGAACTGGACAGGATTGGACTTTGATACACCTGCGCCTTCATTAAACCGTTTTTGGCAACTGATGAAACGCATCGCGAACGCGCTTCACCAAAGCCCAGCGTCATTGTGGCAACGTCAAGAATATAAAACACATAACAAAAAAAAAAAAAACAACAATAATGGCAAAAACAACAATAAACAAGAAGTGCAACGAACACTTCTTCGCTTTATATGCGAATTCCGAATTTCGAATTTCGATTCGCTCGCTCGTCAGTTACTTTACTCATTTCCATACTCACTCAATCAGTTACTCAGGCAATCGTTCAGATACTCAGTCACTCGTGTATTTTGCTTTCGTTTCGAAGATGCTAAGCTTCGTTTGATTTGCTTTCGCTTACACTCCATTGATGCCAAATTCATATTCGAATTAAGAGAAAGAGAGAAAGAGTGTGTGTGTGTGTGTCAAAGAGTTAAAATCACGTATACGCACTCTTTATTTGCCTCTGAAGTATAACAGTTTGCCTAGCATAACATGCTGAGGCTGTCGAGTTAAACTGTTAAAACTACACTATTATTTTCGTTATTTATTATTGTTGTTCATTGTGTTGTTGTTGTTGTTATTAGTGTTTTTGTTGTTTAGTGTTCAGAATCTGAAAGAAACTGTGTCATTAGGTGCATTTGTTTGTCATGTTGAATGCAAGCGCGCGCGTCTGCAACATGCCACCACACCTCATTCACTCTTCATAGTTAGATACATATATCTGTATCTTTTATGTTATCTCTGTTACTTTTTTTTTTCTTTAACTTGCTGTTGTTTTTAGTGTTTACTATGCTCGTACTCATACTCATACCCACCAGATATTTGAAATCTTGGTCTATTTTCATTTAACGAGTTGTAGTTGTTGCTCATCATTTCTCAACTAAATGCCAACAATTATGTTCTATCTTCTCTAACCATCTACTACGAGTATCTATGAACAAATGAATGATGCATGTATGTGAGTGTGGGTGTGAGTGTTAGTGTGTTTCTGTGTGTATGAGACTCATTAGTTGAAATTTAAGTGTACGTTGTGTGCCCAATGCTTTACTATTCTTTTGGTTTCGTTGCTGTTCTCACATAACTTTTTGAATGGCGACGTTAATGATGTAAGCGATCTAAGTCAAGTGATGACAACATTCCTGAGATGTTTTTCCTCTTTTTCTATTTACTATTATTTAAGTATTTTTCTTTTAGATTCACAAGTAGGTGGAGAAAAACGTTTTGTTGTGATTTTTAATTAGCATAAAATGTGCATGCATTCACACCACTCAAGTGTAAAAATGGTGAAGAAAGATTAGCAGAAAGAAGACTTATGGAGGAGCCTTGCACTTTACTTAGAGCAAAAAAGAAAAAAAAATAAAAATAAATATACAGCTACAAAATATTGTACGTTCGCTTATATGCAAGACACTCGTAAATGCAACAACAAAGGGAGATCATGTTGCAAAAGCATCATCATCATCAGCAACAGTAACTAATCATGCTGACAACAGCATCAACATCAACATCCTCTACATAAATACATAAGGAAATCACATACGCTTTTTATAAAAATCAAAAGAAAGGATAGCAGAGCAAAATGAAGAATGAAAAAAAAAGTGCCTGTAGCTGAACAACTAATTTAACCTACCTCATCTCATTGACTACGTAAGAGACTCAGACTCCCCCAAGCTCATCTATGTTAACATGTTTTCTTTACCTCATCCGTTGCCTGCTTCATCCTTAACCCATAGTTTTGCTTGCAATGTTGTAATTACAACAGCAATCAACAACAACAACAACAGCAAAAGGATTCTAAACTAAACTGAACTGAACAAAAACAAAACAAAAAAAAAAAAGACTGTCAAAATGTGGAAAATGATGCGCACGTGACATCGTGACTGGTGACTCCTCATTCTGGTATTTACGTTGCTTTAACTTGGCGACTTTAGCTTTACAAATAAAAAAAAAAATATTTTTATAACAACAGCAACAACAACAAAAACTACTGTACCTTAAACAGAATAGAAAGCAGGTAAGATGGGATGTTCAGTTTAGTTGAGTTGAGTTGAGTTGTGATGAGTTCAGTTCGTGGGTTTGATTTACAAAAGAATGGTGGAAATGAGCACAAAACTGGGAAGAACACAAAAAAGGGCAACGTCAAAGGAACAACAACAACAACAAAAAAATAGTAAACGTCAAAGTGCAAAAAGTCAGCATAGCACAAAATAAGGCACATGGAAACAAAAAGGACACTAAGCAGAACCCTTCCGAAGCCTCACCTCTTCTCATGGCTCTCACTGTATTTGCTACCTTCTTGATAATCCGCTCCACTCCACTCCACTCCATTCTTCTTTGTCTCTTCGCTGTTTTTGTTTTTTCAACAAGAACAAAAATTATGAGTTACAATGACACACAAAAACACACTCTCACGAGACACACATATACACAAACATACACTATACATAGAAAGTGTTGTAGTACAAAGGAGAGGCAGACATAGCCACACTCCATTTTGATTGTTTTATTTTTAAAATGCGACCATTTTGTTCCTCCTTAAATTTCTTGTTGTTTTTCTTTTAATTTTCTTTTTCTTTTTTGTTTTTTGATTATTTGCACATTTCACATAAAAAATTCAAGCTTGTGAAAATTGCTTCGTAACGAAACGGAAACGCGCCACGTTAAAGAAAATTAGTCGAGCTTGCGCGCGCGTCGGAAAATAATAAAAACTGAAGTGTAAATTTACTTCCTTAGCCAACTCACTCACTCAGTCGAACTCAGTCACTTTGTCGCTCAGTCTGCCAGCCAGTCTATCTGTCTGTCTGTCTGTCGTTGTCTGACTTTGTCGCTATGAAGCTCTAGTAGTTGCCAGGTAAAAGTGATTGCAACATAAAACTGAGGTGATGATGATGATGATGATGATGATGGAGACGGAAGTTGACTTGACCAAGTGAATATGTTGGGTGGAGTTCAGTTTGTTGCAGCAGCAGCAGCAGCAGCAGTCACAACAATAAAACAACTTAAAGCAGTGGCAGTAGTTTTGACTTAGATTCGCTTTAGTCACAAACAAATACACATACACATACAGAATTACTCACACACACACTTTCATACACTTTTCTAATTAAGCGTACGTGCGGCTGTCAGTTCGCATTAGCAATGAACGTAGAAGGACAACAAAGGTGAGGCTAAGATGGCAAGAAAAAATGAAAGAAAGAAAGACTTTCTAGTTTGTTAAATCACTAAGAAGAAAAGCAGCCAGCAAGTGAACAAAATCAAATGACTGACTGACTGACTAACTGACTAACTGACTGAATGAATGAATGAAACAAATGAAAAAATAAAATATATGAATGAATGAATGAGTGAGTAAGTGAGTGAAATGCATGAAACTATAAATGAAGGAATGAATATTATACTTATACATATGAGTATCTGTGTGTGTGTGTGTGTGTAAGTGTGTTTGCCGTTGACAATAGTTTTAATTGAAAAACGTGAGCATGCGAGCGCATTTCTTCTCATTTCTTTGGCTCACTTTTCCAGCTTTCACTCTTTGAACAAAAATTATGTTTAACAGTAAATTTGCTGAGCTCAGCAGAAAACTTAACTGAACATGTGAGTCTCTTCCTGTGTATGTGTGTGTGTGTAGAGTTTAGCTAAACTTTAATAGAAAGTACAACGTTGCGAACATAGAAAACGATTCAATAAGATTTCAACAAAAATGCCTTCAACGGAAGCAAACGATTGAGCTACAAATGTGTTTGTGTAGTAAGAAGTAAGGAATTGTTGAAATAGAATAGACAGACAAGCAGACAGACAAGCAGACAGACAAATGGACAGATGGACAGGACTGACGATTGAGTCGATTGAAGCACTTAAAGCAGATGTTGGCAAGCAAGAAAAGCAAAATAAACTTTCTTTTCATGTCTTCTCCTATTTTTTTGTGATAATTTCTTTCGATAAAATAAAGTTGCTTGTTGCAAGATTCGTTTATTTAATACTCCTTTTTTTATTTTCATTTAATATTTCTTCGTTTGTTTTTTCATCTCCATTTATTTTATAGTTTTTCATTTTTTTTTTTGGATTTCAGCAATACAAATCTTCCTTCTTCTTTCGTGTCTTGTTTTTCTCTCACAATTCCTGTTGCTGTTTGGATTTCCTGTCACTGCTTGACGTGCTTGACCACTATGCAATAAAAAAAAAAAAAACCAAAAAAAAAATTGGTAAAATAAGCAACAAAAATAACTGCACTGAAAAGAAATAGGAGAATAGAAGTAGGAGAAGAACTATATACTCGTATGCTACACTCGCAGTTCGCCACTCAATACTCACCACTCGAGACAAGTGGAAGTCAAGTTAAATGATGAGTTCAGGCATTGACGAAGTTTGAGAGTTTGAGTTTTTAAGATAAGAAGAATCATCACAGGCTAACCAAGATCATTCTAGAATGAGGATAGGATGCAATTTGTGTTGTGTTCTGCTTAGTTGAGTTGTCAGGCGGCTTAGCACTTTGGTTCGCCTTCAATTGTACGACAATTGCTTGTTGAGCATTTGCAGTGCTACTATGAAATGATTTGTTTTCTTATTTTATACTCTTCACGAAAGTTAATAGTGTTATAAGTTTGTCATGAAGTTTGTAACAGGCAGAAGGAGACAAAAAAAAAAAACCACATAAAGTATATATATTCTTGATCAGATTGATTAGACGAATTGATTAAGGGGTTATATCCAATTGTAAGTCCGAAAAAACGTGTTTTTTTGTGAATTTTTTGTGAAGAGACTTTTTATTAAATAAATACATAGAATAAATGTGCATATAGCGAATTTAATGTATTTTAAGATTTCACGATTTATTTACAAAAATATTCGGTTCCGTTGTTCCTGTAGTATAATAGAAAATGAAAATTTCAAGGCGATCGGTCCAGCCGTTTCAGAGAAATTTTCCTCACCGACTTTGAAAACACCGTTTCGAGAAAAACGTGGTTAAAGTTTTGGGAACCATTTCAAACGCTCGGAGACGTCTTTACAAATATGCTAATTTCTCTGAAACTATTTGCCGGATCAATGTGAAATTTTCGGACGATATTCTCAAATATATGTACATTCAAAATATGCAAAAAAAAATTCCCTTAATTCATGTCTGTCTGTCCGTCTGTATGTATGGCAAACTAATCCCTCAGTTTTTGTCCTATCGAACTAAAACATGGACACTATCAGTTTCCAAGACAGGCGCAGCATATTTGTCAGAACCCTCTCTATCGAACCACTAGGGGGGATGTACTTCCCATATAAACCACCCTTTTGAATTTATGTTCTTATGAGAAAAACTTTTTTGATTTTTGTCCTATCGAACTGAAACATGTACACTATCAGTTTCCAAGACAGGCGCAGCATATTTCCCAGAACCCGCTCTATCGAACCACTAGGGGGGATGTACCTCCCATACCAACCACTCATTTGAATTCATTTTCTTATTAGAAAAACTTTTTTGATTTTTGTCCTATCGAACTGAAACATGTACACTATCAGTTTCCAAAATAGGCCCAGGACATTGTTCGGAACCAGCTCAATCGGACTACTAGAGAATTTCATCTTCGGCATAGTCGAAGATAACGTTCTTTCTTGTTTTTTTTTTTTTCATTACCAAAGATTTCGGCATTTTCCTTCATATCTAATACTTTCTTTTTGTACTGTAGTTTACAATATTTTCCTTTATGGATTGTTATTACTTTAAGCCAAGTCATTGCTTTTTGGCCCCCACTGATTACTTGCAATTGTTGAAAATTTTCTTATTAAATGGAAAATTTAAAGCAAAACATTTAATGAAAATTCACATAGTCGTCGTGTCGTTTAAATACATATATCGGTGTCATTCCGTTGAGATACAAACGAAATCTGGCAAAATAAAGTAACGAAAATTATACGTTTAAGTTCTCTTGACACAAGTCAAGTTGATTCGCATATTTGCGCTATAAATAAATGTCATCATCACCACCACCACCTCTGTCGAGAACTGCGTTTATTGCAATCAGTTGAATCACTTCATGTTGCAGCTCAACTACTTTCCTATCCAGCATAGCACCATACATCACCTTAATTCACTCCTTTCCTCTCCGCACTCACTTTATCACAATGCACGATTGCGAACTTTCTTAATTTGGAGTCACCGAAAATTTACAACGATAGAGACAACGACAACTGTATTTAACTGAGTAAAAGTGGAAGGCAAGCAAAATCACGCATACGCCACGTAAACCAAAAACCTTTGGTGGCATCGGTGACTTATCCTTGTTGCAACAAGAAGGAGTCATCATCGTAACTCATTGCAATGCCTTTCAATGCCAGTATTGTAACTTTTTCTCTCACTGACGCACACATACTCGTTTACAAGCCAAATATCTTTGTACTCGTACATATAAGGAAGAGTATATGCGTGTGCAATCAACGTTGTGGAAAATCGCTTAAGATGCTTGAGAAAGTTTTGCCTTTCCGTTGGAATTTTGCATCAGACGTCAGTCAACAGTTTTTCTAGTCTTACTCTCTCTTTTACATCCTCTTTTCTAAAGCTTTCACTGCTTGCCTGCCTTACCTCGCTTGCTTGCATTATGTAATTATCGCGTTCGCGTTTCTCTTGCAATTTACTTTGTCACGCTTTTACTACTTTTCACTCGCTCTAACCGCAAACACACTACTTGATAAAATCGGCTTGTGTCATCGCTTTCAATATGCGTAAAGTTGCTTTCAATTTTTGCGATATGTTTTCGTTTCCTTCAATTTTAAGTATCATTTCCATTTTTCCATTCCACAGTGAAAGGTTTTCATTTCTATTGAGTTGCATTGAAATGAATTGCAATCTTATTGATTGAGTTGAGTTCCACGGTTCAGTTATTAGTCATTTCTTTAGTAAAAAAATTTCTTAGCTTCACTTAATCTTAAGATTTAAGATTTCCATATTTTGTTTTGTTTTTCCTTTTTGTGTTCTGTTGTTGATTTGATTTTGTTGATTTTACGCATAAATTCATCACGTCCAACGTGGAACAACTAACTTTTGCCTTTATGTTTATTATTCTTTTGAACTGAAACTCAATGAAGGAAATTTGCAATAGAGAAAGACAAGAAAGAAAGTGAGAAAAAAGAAGAATGTCTGTAAAATTGGCTTATTAAAAAGTCGATACTTTCTTTTTTCTCTTTGAACAGCAGTAACAACCCGCTAATTAGAAAAGTTGTCTTTTTTTTTTATGTGAGTCACGGACCCCAAACCCCAAATCATATCATTGAGTTCAGGTTGAGGGATAATGAAGGTCCAAAGGAGGACGAAGGAAGCATTCAAAGGAGGAAACACTTAACGCAACATTGGCGCTAATAAAGTCAGCGTCTTTTGATTTTCCTGGTTTTTCTTCGGCGTTTACAACTTTCGCGCAGACTTTGCAATGAGTTTCAAATTGTCTGCGCAGCGTTTTGTTCCAACTTTGGGTATGCGGCTTCAAAAGAAGAAAAAAAAAACAACCATGAAGCAAAGAGTTAAAAATGGAAAGGAAATAAAAAATTCACTAAAAAAAAAAAACAAAATAATAGGGAAGCGTTGAAAATCAAAGCGCAAAATTACGGTTCACTTAATTTGCATTTAATTATAAAGTTCTACAATGTCAGAAGAAGTTTTTTTCTGAAAAATAATAGAGAGAGAGAGAGAGACAGAGAAATAGAAAAAAAGGCCAAGAAAGGAAAAACAACAATAGTAAAGAAAATAAAAAAGTATCTTATACAAGCAAAGTAAAAGCAAAAGTAAAGCATATCACTGAAGTATGTTTACTTTGGAAATCAACAAGAGAGCGGGTGAGCCAACAATGATTTTGGCATTTGGACATATTGCAAACAACCGACGGCCAATTTTCCCTTTGAGTGAAAATATACTTATATTGACGTAAGTTGGAAGAAGTTTATAAGAAAAACAAAATGAAAGAGTAACAAAATTTGGGTTGAGTTTCTATTTATTCTTGCACTTAGGAAAGATTACATAATTCACTTATGTATGCCAATCATGTTCACGTGGATTGCAATCTGTGATGTTATACTTGTAAGGGTGGCAGCATGCAGACCTCACTTAGACCACTGCAAGAAATGACTCTTTTAAATTATTTAGCGGATCACCGGGAATTGCGAAACATTTAATTTGGTTCCCTTACGAATTTTGAAGATTTACTTCAATTGTTACGAAATTGTAGCGAGATCTTTGTTGTTAGAGCAGGTAGAATAAAAAGTATAAAACGCCTTTTTCTCCGTCAATGCAAGTCATTGAGACCGAGGGGACTCTTATCTGTCTATGATGTAGTGATCCATTAGAAACGAGAGAGTTGTCATCAAATTAATATTGGATGAGTCAAACTCTTACACTGAGCTTTCCCTACCAGATTGAGGTTTATAGGAGATGTTACTCCCTCCAGTGGTCCGATTTGGCTGATTCCAATAGATGTATCGCATCTGTGAAAATTTCAATTGTGTAGCTATTACGGTTCATGAGATATGATCCGAGGACGCACGGACGGTTGGTTGGACGGAAAACGAATTCTTAGTAATAGACTTCCGCAAGGTAATTTTTGGGTGTGGAACTCTAAAAAGTGGTGCAATGTTTTTTTTCGGTTACGTGAGACCCATAAATCGCATCGAATTCATCTTATTTGATGAGAAAATTTGGTAGAAAGAACTCTGAATACAGTAAATTGATATGCAATAGAATTACTGTTTATTGAATTTTAAAAATGTATTCAATATCAATGCCCACGGACGGGCGGAGAACCGAAAAAAGTAGATCCTTTTCAAAACGGGACTTATGGTTCGTTATGTTAAATAGGTGTTAGAATCTTTAAAGCGATGCCGGTGGAATCCTCGGCTATTCATGTCAGTATGGCCGAATGCAAAAATTGAAGCTGAAACCAGGCATCGTAATGTGTCGTGAGGCTTTTGGGCGAACTATCTGTGGCAATCAGCCTATCTATCATATTCTATTCTATTCTATCCTGTCCTATCATATCATATTCTATTCTATTTCTATTCTGCATATTTCTATTCTATTCTATTCTATTCTATTCTATTCTATTCTATTCTATTCTATTCTATTCTATTCTATTTATAGTCTCTTTTATTTCTATTCTCTGTCTATTCCATTCTATTCTACTTGATTCTTTTCGATTCTATCTAAAGTAAGGCATCCTCACTTTTTTGAACATGAAAGAATGTATTTTTGGTATTAGCGACTAATAATATTCCAGAAGAAAAGAAATTAAGATTTATTATTTAATGATTTTAAGACAATTAAATCCACTGCATTAGCAAGTGATTGAGCATTTCATTTTCTGGTATTTTGTATCTTAAATAACGCGTCATCTAATACTAAGTTCAATGTCATTCTTGCCTTCTTTTCAGTTACAATTTATTACACAAACATCATAATTATATTTTTTTTATTATTATTTTATTTTACCTATTTTTGAATTTAAAATAAATAAATAGTTTTATGTAATCCAAACTCCCTCAAATTGATAGATATATTATATTTACTTTTGAGCTCACAGTTATTAAACTGCAAAGATTTTCAACAAACTCAGTCATTAATTGATGGCAATAGAGGAAGACAAATTTTGTAATATTTTTCATCAAAATAATAAAAATAATAATAAAATATATTGAGAAACTTATTTTTATGTTTGTCGCATTTTTCGTTACAAACAAAGATTAACAAAAACAAGTAAAAAAAAGTTTAACTTCGTCTATGCCAAAGTTGATATATATACTTCACGCACCTCCTAGAAAACGTTTTTGCCTACACTCTGTGATACAGTATTCAGAAATATTTGTTTATTGATTTTACTTATATTTATATAGAGAATTTCAACACTGAGGTCTTGAAAGAAACACGGTTGTTGAATATGGGTCAGACACTTGTACTGCTCAAATTTAAGTTCAAGAACACAAAAAAACAAACAAGTTTTTCCAACAAAAAACTACATTTGGGTTTGTGTTTGTATGGGAGCTATACGATTCAGTAATTCTATAGTCTTGAAATTTACGCATTTTATGGAAATTAACTTATAGAATCTAAATTTTAGTTTAAAAGGACAAAAACTAAGCAGTTTTTCTAATAAGAACCTCAATTTAAATGGGTGGTTTGTATGGGAAGTACCCTCCCAATGGTCCAATTTGGATGCGTTTAGTAAAAAGAAAAGTTTGTGCAAAATTTCAGCACTCTAGCTCAAAAACTAAGGGACTACTTTGTATGCATACAGACAGACTGACGGGTCTCGTCGAGTTGATCAAAAATAGAGGTATATACTCTATGGGGTTTTTGATGTCTTCTTTTGCCTGTGATAAACTTTATGACAAACTTATAACACTATTCACTATTCGTGAATGAAGTATAAGAACAAAAAGTAAATGAAGAAAATTGTGTTGTTGAATGTTTGTGTCACATTTTGTAAGTAAAACCACAAAAAATTTAATAGAAAATGAAAATGAGAGAATGAAAATACTAAAGCTTCATTGCGTTCATTGCTTGCTTGTTCTTTAATATTGGTTTCGCTTTACTTTCACTCATCACCACCATCATCATCATCATCATCATCATTATCATCATCATCATCATCATCATTATCATCATCACCGTGTGATGACACTTTTTACTCACGATATTAGTAATATTTGTGTATCAAAAATTCAAGTGACGTGCGTGAATTTCCGGAATTTGAGCACGTTCACTTTCCCCCTTTTCTCTTCAATTTGTTGCATTCTCCTTATTGGCAATTCTCATTTTTTGCCTTGTTTTGTTGTAGTTGTTGTTATTGTGTGATTTCGGTAGAAAAATAAAGTATGGAAAGAGTAAAAGAAATAAATGATAAAATAAAAATAAAATCCATTACAGGGAGAGAAAAAAAAAAAGGAAAGTAATTATGAGCATTGAGTTGGCAAGAGAAGCAGGAGTAGCAGCACGGGGGGTTGTGAGGCAACCACAAGTACAACAGTAATAACATGAAATGAATAAATTTTTATATTGCAACATAAATGAAGTTTCATTGAAGTTTTGATTGATATATTGATCGCGTACGTGAAACGCATTATGCCACATTTTTATGAGTCGTGGATGAAAGGTTTCCGTCCGGAAAAAGGGTGATTTCCAATATTGAAGCTTGAATTGTAATAAGTTAAAAAATGATGCTGAAAAATCAAATATGTTTTCAATAATAATAATACCATAAGTACATTATGTTATGGAATTATCCAATATAAAAATGGATTTAATGAATCGAATGAATTGTTAGGATATTTTGCTTATTCAAATATCAAATACTTCAATTTGACTTTTAGAGAATTTATATTCTACTACTATAACTACACAAAATATCTTAGTTTAATAATGTTGCAACATTTTTCAAAAATCAAGAATAGGCAATATATTTTTCTAGAAGAATTTTAAAGAGAAATGAATAGAATTTTATCTTCACATTTCTGTGTCCAAGTTGTGGAATTGGCTACTAGAAAAGTAAATGAAAAATAAACTAATTTAGTTTAATTGGTTAAAATCAAATGCCATGAATTCATGAAATGATATATTGAATTTAATATAGTAATTCTCAAACCAAAAAAAAAAAAAAGGCTTTCCTATACTGGGTGGAAAAAAGGCGGTAGGTGAGGCCCGTGACAAGTATTAAAAACAATTTTGTTTTCCCCCCAATTCTCCAAAAACTTGACACAAACTTTCAGCTGCTTAACTATCATAGTTTGCAAGAAATAGGCTCCTGGATGGATGGTTGAGAAAAAGGCATGGCTAGGTTGATGAATCAGTTCGCGCTGTCTATTTCTAGGTGTACATTCTTGTGCGACCAAAGAAAAGAGAACAGAAATATCTTTGATTTTTTGCACGCCTCTCAGCCATACTGAGAAATACATTATATTAGAATTTAGAAAGCAAATGACTATTTAATGTCGAAATCCTATTCCATAAATGTAGATCAATCGAATGAAAATCACTTTCGGTAATCATACCTTTAAGACATCAAAACTGATCCTACGTAGCAAGCTGCTACTGTATAAGTCCATACTGAAGCCAGAATGAACCAATGGTATTTAGCTTTGGAGCACTGCTTCCAACTTAAATCTGGAAATTCGTCTGCGAAGATTTGTTGATACACCGTGCTACGTCAGAAAACCTTTTGTGGATTCCAACGATGCGAGAAAAGATCGTCAGGTACAGCTATCAGAGACATCTCACGATTTTTTGTAAAGCCAGCACCTAAGAATAAGAACTAAACAAACAGATTTGTTTTTCTAAAAGGCATATATATATTACAAAATGGATAACTGAATTTCGAAACTGAAAAACAAGAGATTAAAAAATTACATAATTGGATTTTTCTACACAAATTTATTTAAAATTGTAAGTATGTGTATTAAGTAACAGAAATTAAAAAATATAAGAAGAAATTCGTTTAAAATTGAAACTGTTTTATTGTCTACTGGTTTTATAAGTATGAACGTACTTCTAAACTAAGTAGATCCAATGATTGCAAATCTTTGATTTAAACATAATTTAAGTTTCATTTTAGTATGTTTTTGTTTTCTTTTTTTATTATTAGTAGACCATTTTTGTTATGATACTCTACCAAAATCAAAGATGTTTCACATCAAGGGGCCGTAAGTGCTAAGTATACTCACATCTTTTTCTTTCTTTTAATTTTTATTGTCTCTCTTAAATGGAAAAGAAAAAAAAAAATAGAAGACAAACAAAAAAAAACAAAGAAAAAAACATATTGAAGGAATAAGCGAAGCAAGTTTAATTAACCAAATTGACTTAAATTAAAAGCATCCACGTTATCGTCAAGGCAACCAAACCAAACCAATCACATTCAAAACATAGAAAAAACGTGGTTCCATCAACTTGGTAGGAGTAAAAGAACGAAAACCAAACCAAATGAAACCAAACCAGATGAAAATGAGGAAACTGTTGAAAATGTGGGGAATGTGGGGAATGAGTGTGTTGAGTGCAAGAAAGACATGGAACTAATTTGTATAAAATAAAGTCGCGGGAGTATGAGTTGTTTTGCTATTTCAGTCTTATAATGATAGCAACCATTGATTATATGGGGAAACATGTTAATTATCTCATTTCATAGTCAAATTAAAAAAACAAAAAGGATAAATAATGGAATGCGATAATGAGGCCTTTGAAGTATTCACAAGGATATGGATGTATGAATGTTTTGTCTCTTACTTATTTATACACAAAACATATTGTACGAGTAGTATGTAGATATGCGTGTGTGTTAGCGAGTATCTGTGTCTACGCTGTTGTATCGTTTTACTTAAATTATAATTTTGACAGTAATTGTATTAACAAATGCCATAGGCTACAACAACTCAGACAACAAATTCATTTTCCACATTCACATTCACTTCATGCGCTCCATTTTTACAAAAGCCATTGAAAAACAACTGAGCAACAATTTCAACTACAAAAACTCCTCATTGACATAAATAGTTACACAAACATAAGCCCAACAATACACAGTAGTAGTATATATATATATATACATACATATATGTGTATATATATAGATGGATACAAAGTATCTTATCATAAACAAAGATACAATTGCATTTGAATCATTGTTTCGCTTTAATTTCGTTAGCAAAATATGTTCAGAAGTTATTTTCATGTGTCATTTCAATATTTAAATACCCTACACACACACTAAGTGGGAATGTTGTGTGTTATGAGTTACATTTAAATTTCTATCATTTTATATGATTATTTTGTTACTCTTTGTTAGTAAGAAATTTATTCTCTTGCACTTTGTTATTGTTTAATTATTCTTAAGTCAGAAAATAGAGCAGTTGAATTTGTTAAATTAAATTAGGAACATAAAAGCTGTTATACAGTACATTCGTAGTCTTAAGTAATTTTTGGAAAGAAATAACAATAAAAGCATTTTGAATCTGAAGAATAGCCGATCATTAATTTTGCACTACAGCTTGAAGATAAAGAAGACAACTCGGTTCTGATTCTCACTGAAGGTTGAGAGTTTTTGATACCATCTCAGGAACTACCAACATTTATAAAATATAAAATCTTGGGATATACTTCTATAAATTTGTTCCATACTATTTAGAGGTGAACACTTTCATACTCATATAAGTCAAGAAAAATTTAAAATAAAGTTCAGATTTACATTTATCGGGCGATCATTAGACTACTTTGCTCCAAGTAAGTCTCAAGTTTACAAAATTTCTATCTTTTCGCCTAATTTCTCACTCTATCATCATTATTTTTCTTCTTCCTCGATCATGTTCCTCGTCAGCTGCTCATTTCAGGGATTCGTAACAGTAGAAATGGTAACCAAGAGAGCAATGTTGGCCAAAAGCTATCCACAACGTATATGAAAGCATATGTCTATACTTGCATCAAGCGGTTCGCTTTATAAACACTTAATGATAGGCAAACGTAAACATTCAGTAGGAAAAGGAAAACCATTGAAGTACATTCCTAGAATATCGTATAACAATGACACTATTATTTCTCGGCTCAGGAAGCTTCATAGATACTGCAGGATTCCATGCATTGATTCCACGGTTGGGCCAAGCGTTGGAATTAATGCAGAGAAATCAGCATTATGATGTGTTATAACATCAGGACGTGGCAATTGTCCAGTTGTCAGCTATGACTCCTCTATATTATCCCACAGGTCGATCAAATTCTTTTAACTAGGACTAATCCTGGACAAGCGACTTACATGTTCTTATATGAAATTGCGAAGACTTGATTGGTTGCTTCGGCCATCTAGTGGACAACAATTTACGGACAAGTAGTGGCTCCTGTCACTTGATTTGAATCTGGGGTTTTGCTGCTGCCAGCAACATTCAGAGAGTTTAAGCTTGTCAAAACAAGGTGCACCTTGGCTTATGCGCAATACCATCTTACACAGGAACCTAAGGATGCCCACGGTACGTGACGTAGTCCTGGATATCAGAAATCGTCATCAACAAACGCATCAAAGCCATGAAAACTGTCTGGTGGGAACACTCACCCATGGAGCAATCCAACACCGTTTACAGAGGCTCCATCCAAATGACCTTCTAAGTTGAAGGTTACCAGCAATTTAATATTAATTGCCATGTGAATATTCTATATAATCACATAAATGTTTCATGGAATATGTAATGGCGATAACGTTATAAAAAAAAAAACAAAAAAAAAAAAAATAATATAATATTTAATTTTATGTGATCACCAATATTTGAAAACGAATTGGTAAATAAAGCAGAAGATATTTTTCATTCAGTACTTTAAGCATCAGGATATTTTAATTGCAATTTTAGAAGTTAGTTAGTCAGTTTGTTAATGAAGACATAGAGATATAGAATAGAATAGGGTGGCATCAGGACAGAACTTATTTAGAGCTAATTTTCCTAAAATATTAGCAGCCTTGAATGTTACCTAAGTTATTAGAACCTGGAAGATATGATGTGTTCCGTGACACAATGTTTTGTAGATATACGACTAACTAATCTCATAAATATATTCCCAAAACTGAAGAGAATCTTAATTTGTTTAGGAAAACAAAAGATCAATATTAATCGATTAATTAATTTTTCCTTTTTAGTTTATTCATCAGATCAGATCCACAATCACTTTTGTTGCATTGAAGAAGATTTTCTATAGACAAAAAATATTACAATTTTATTTTTTCAATTTCATATAAAAAACCTTACATTTCTTGAACTGAGTTTAAAGAGTATTAAATCATCATTAACACCGAAATTATTATTTTCTCTTGTTCCTTGATTTCGTCCCATTGTTGTTGTTTTTGATTCATCTTTTTATGCTTTTGCTTTTTGCAATTTTATCGCAAAAAATAAACAGAAACCGAATTAAATGACAATTTTAATAGGATTAAACATTTATTGTTGCTGTTTCTGTTTGTGTTGCTATTACTTATTGTTTTTGTTATTACTTATGCTGTTGTTCTTGTTATATGTTCCTGTCATTGTCATTTCGTTGTTTATTTCACATAAAAGGAGAGAAAAAAAAACATTTAAAATAAAATAATACTAATAAAAAAGTAAGAGAATTTTTATCACAATTGATGCCTATAAGAGTGACACCCTCTAGAAATTCATTCTACTACCACAAAACTCAAAACACTTCAAAACTCACACTTTATACTTCACAAAGAAACAAACTCATGTACAACACATTTATATATATATATATATATATTTTTTTTTTTCATTATTATTATTGTAATTCAATATGTCACAGGGTTATTTTTGTAAACGATCAATTTATTTGATTGCGAAACGAAAATATTTTCTTTGAAAAATATTCCAGGAATTGAAATATTTTTAATAATAAAAAGCAAGACAAGCAAAATAATTTCAGAGAGACTGAAAATAGAAAGGTAAAATATTTAATGTCTTCTCACTGTTATGCTTAATAATTAAGGAGTTAAAGATTTTTTCAGATGCTAAATACCCAAACATTTTATTTTTTTTTTTCTATTTTTAAATTGTTATTTTCTTAACTAAAATAAAAATTTGAATAAAAATATCAATTAATAATTATTTTTGAATTTATATACAAATATATTTTTTCAAATGCATTTAATAACAAATGCATTTTCAGTTTGTTTCTCTTGCATTATTCACACCCAATCAATTGTCAATTATTTTTAAATAACATGAACTGAGATACTGTGGGTAATTCCAAATTAACTTGAATAATTGAAGAGAATATTGTATATGAATACTGATAATATTTTATAAACTATCATGGTTCTATTTTTTTAGATATTGTACAATAAATTATATTAAATTTGTACAAAACTTTTTTAACAAGTGCATTGCAACAGTCCACAGATAAGATTACATTTGATTAGCGGTAGGGCGGCAGCTGGACACATCGGCCTCGACCTAGGTCTGGAATTTATAAGGAATTCCCAAATATTATTAGGAAATCAATAAATTGGTTCTAGGTACCGGTAGTCTGTTACAATACTGAGATACCCAAAGTGACATCGGCAATGCTCTGATATTTCCTCTTCTTTCTTCCATATACGCATAGTATTTCATAATGTCATGTCATAGCTCTATGAAGTCCTGTTAAAAGCCTAAGACTATACATATATGTTTCTTGTGTTATTTTGCCTTAGATACAAGGCATTAAGAATTACGTTATTCTACTTTTTTTTTTGTATCTAGAAAATATTGTTGCAATCTTCCTTCAAGCCACCCTTTGAGGTTTATTTTTGAGGAACTCCAAAGCAGCCCAGAGAATGTTTTTGGTCCATTAAGGACGTAGGCAGCTCTTTTGCTAGCAAGTTCATCTGCCTCTGTTTTAGATATGTATATGTAATTGCAAAATTATAATAAATTTAAAGAAGTCGGAAGAAGATCGTTTGCGATGAAGTTAATTTTCTTAGGCTGAGTTCATTCCTGAATGGGAATCTGTTTTTGTCAATTAAGAAGAGCTTTGTCAAAGAAACCATTGCTTTTTTCTTGAAAGGCAAATGGATTTACCATAGATTTAATAGGTTCTCTAAGGTAGCTGTTGGAACTGTTTTCATGACTCCTGTACAATTCATAGAGTTTTCAATTTATATTAGACTAGCCTTACCCGGCGTGCGTTGCTACGTCCCCTGTGCGTACCCAGTTATTAAAAAAAAAAGAAATGGGCCAAGTGCAAGTGAGACTCGTACACGGAGGGGTTTGTATGGGAGGTACTCTTCCTAGTGGTCCGATTTGACTGATTCCAACAAATTTACCGCACCTATGTTAAAAACTTATAGTGTCTAAATTTCAGTTCGATAGAACAAAAAACAGAAAAGTTTTTCCAATAAGAACCTGAATATTAATGGGGCTTTGTATGGTCCGATCAAACTGAAATTTCGACAATATAAGTTTCTGATGTATACCCACCAACCATCCCCAAATTTCAAGATAGTGGGATTACAGGGATTAGCTGCCATACCAACCAAAATGTTTCTTGTATTGGGACCCCTTTAAGTTTTCAAAAATATTTTAGTTTTAGTATTTGTTGCTGATGCCCGGATAGAACTACACATTCTCTGAAAATTTCAACCCTCTAGCTATTGCGGTTTTTAGGACAAGACCCAAGGACGGACAGACGGACGGACGAAAAAAAAACCTATCCTATCCTATGTCCGTCTCCTGGTTCTAAGCTACCTCCCCACAAATTTTCAGCCAAATCGGTTCAGCCATTCTTGAGTTATAAATAGTGTAACTAACACGACTTTCTTTTATATATATAGATTTTCCATAATGTGGAAAATGAAATTGGGTTTATTTAGTGCATATAAAAATATTATATATATCATTGTTTGTTCAGGCACATTCGAACATATAAAACGCTTAATATCTATCTACCCATCCGCTAGAGAGCGAGATATCGTTCCGGATAAATTGAACTTTTGGCCTACAAATAACATGAAAATGTCATTTCTGTTACTTATAAAGATTGATCGGATCAGTTTCTTTTGTTTATATTTGTTATCATTGGAGAAAATCTACTTAAATCTTATTTTATATCTTTGTTGGATTATTTGACTAAAAAAAAATTGCAGGAATTGCTTTAATAGATAAAATTATAATATAATATAATAAAATGAATATTTAAAATAAATACAAGGTAAGTAAAGTAAAATAAAATATTTGTGAAATGTATATAAGCTGCGATAAAACCAAATTTAATGTTGCTTCTTTAATTAATAAAATTAAAAAAGAAAAAGGACAAAAATATTAATATTTAATTACTGGAACTGCTCATTAATGAGGCTATTCAAAATGAATGTTCCGAAAGAAAAGACAACAAAAATTATTGAAACACAGTCACAGATACACGTGCACAAATATATATAAGAAAAACATTGATAAATAAGAACTCATGAAATCATAACTGTGTTTGCTTAAAGCTGATTTTCTTCTATGTACAATATTTGTTGTATGTGTAATGAAAATGGAAAAGGAATTTCATCTTTTATTTTCTTTTTGTGACGACATTAAATGGTAAACATTAAACATGATGGACACGTTCACGTTGTTAATTATTATTTTTGCAATTTAAGCTTCTTTTTTTATTTCAATATTATTATTTTCTTATTTTAGTTTCTTACTTGATGCAGAATTACAAATTATTTTTGTTTTTGTTCTTGTTACTGTGCATGAGGTGACGATGATGATGATGATTATGATGATGATAATGATGATGATATAGTGATGGTGTGATGATGTGCTTGAAGATGTCGAACATTTTGTTAAAGATGAGTTTGGTTAAAATGTGGGAATAGTCACCAAAGCATAAAGTCACAAAAAGAAAGAAAATATTACACAATAAAACGGTATTATTTTGTTATTGTTTTTATGTGAATGGAAGGGAAACATATGAACGAGAGTCCTTCTCCTCCATAAGCTGTCAATTTGTTGATTTTGTTTCGGTTACCGTTTCCGGCTTTTGACTTGTTTGATGCCATCTGCGTGAGTGACGCACGTAATAGCAACATCAGTGGTAGCAGAAGCAGCTTAAATATTGAGAACTTTTTATATGCAGTCACTGTATCTGCTACATGTGTTTATGATTCTCTAACGCTGTCACTCGCCAACTGATGTATAAATGGAAGAAAAAAGATACTTGGGCGCAGTTAATAATGACGAACAGAAAAGTCAGTCAGTCCTAGCCCTAGTCGTGGTCGTGGTTCTGGTCCTGCTCTTGGTTGTTGCCATGGACTGACTGAATATTGTGCAAACACACTTTACTCGTTATTGTTGTTTTGATCCTCTTTCATCTGTTTGTTCGCACACAGCACTTAATACTCCTGGGAGCATAACCAAGAACAGTAGCAGCAACAACTGGCATAAAGGTAGACCCTTTCGTGTACCACAAATAGATGGATCCACATTCACACTCACATGACACACATGCTGTGTCATTCATGCGTATGGCACATAGACATGATGCTCATATCTTCTAGTCTTTCCTTTCTTATTTTCTATTCTAGTTCTTGTGCCCTTGCTTGCGATGCGAAAACGCATAAAACAGCATAATTTGTCAGCGTGAGCACGGCATGTTTCTCCATCGGAATAACAATGAAGCAAGTGTCTCTTCGAAGACTCCTTTTAAGCAACAACAAAATTGAAAAAGTATTTCATGCTCTTCTTGTTATAATCGTTGTTGTTGAGGAAAAAGTATGTAAAACGCTTAGCTGAACTTTGCAGACATGTAATAGAACAACATACTGGCTTTCCCTACTACATATTTGACTAGTCAACAGAATAAAGGAGACCAAGTCATTTGACATCTTTGCATATGGAACGCACGCGAAAAACTTTTTAATGAGGATATTTAATAAAGTTATAGACCTTTTCGAAGTGACTCACACTTCCACTCTCACTCACATGTGCCGTTGTGTGTTTCTAGGCTATAAACCAAAATGTTGATGCTACTTAAAGGATTTAGATTTATGTTCATGTACCCAAAGGAGCTGGGTATTAGGATGAAGGACTATTTCAATGGGAAAAATGATGATGAGCAGATGAAGGATTCTCGAGACTTTTGTTTGGAAATTAAAATGAAAATCACGAAAACCATTTTAATTAACAACAAAGCAATAAGTAGTACTACACATGTGCCATAGAGTGCAATGGTAAATCATTAACAGAACTGAACGCGGGACTAACGACCGCGGGTGTCCTCACATGCCACATGCCACACGACACACCAACTCATACCTTTCATTAGAATTAGTATAGATTAACATTAGAAATGAATGTGCATTATTATTATCATCCTCATTGTCATCATCATACATTTGCTTGTTCGTAGTATAAGAAACTATACTCTTATATCTTGAATGAATATCAAGGCGAATGTTAGTTTGCGTCATTTGGTGTTGTTTGAGTTGTGATTGCGTTTGAGTTTGTAAGATGTGAAATTTGCAAATAATTGTTCAACATAAACGCATAAACACTCACTCACACACACAAACACAATACAATACTCACATACTCAGCCTGTTGTATCTACTGCTAGGCAATAGAGCAAGATGCTTCACTTCGGATCGCTGATGCCTTATGCGATGCGGCAAGCTAATTTATGTTCATTTAATTATGCCTAATGTTTTTTCTTAAGAGCTTTTATAACAACAACAACAATAAGAAAAATATTAAACAACAACAAATTAAAGCACTTGTTGTCGGTATGCCAAAGAATTAGTACAGGGTACATCATCCATTTAATTAAATCTGTTTGGAATTTAATAATCTACTAATATTGACAACTGATAATAACCGATTGAATCGGGAAACAATTGGCGATCGCAATTATATAAAATAAGGGCACTTTTTGGCAAAATAGACCCTATATGACTTCCTCCAGAAAACAAATACATATTGAAATATTTTATTTTGGCAAATAATGTAGGTAAGTACCCAATGAAAGTTCTATGTATTTACTTTTTGTCTTGGGAAAGTGAAATTAATATCATAATGTACTATATTTTGCTTACTGTTGATGTTTTGCATGATTCCAGTTATGGTTAGATGATCACTTCAATCACAACATGTATTTAAAGAAGACTGAGTACTGGAGTTTCTTATGAATATTCAAGATATAGGTACAAGTATGAGGACAAGATATGAACGAGATAAAACTTTTTGGACAGCTGCGGACAAAGAACTGTAACAAACCGTAAGAGCTATGCGATTCATGCGGTTTGAGTACCTACTTCTGTACATAATGTGGGTCTCGAGGAGCAGCTTCGTTTATGTAATAATAGCTATCAGGGCATGGAATAATGTCTTCTGATTCCGTGCCTGAGCAATTTATAACAGTAACCGTTAGCAATGGCTGTTACTGCGTATGTTACTTAGTTTTTAACTGTCCTGTTTTATCTAACTATTACTTCGCTACTTTCCTAATTAAGATTATCATAGATTCCTAAGGAATTGAAATTCACTTCGGGCTTACTAAACAAATACCAACAATATCTGCCGTAGTTAAGCTGAACTTTTTTATATTATAGCTCTATTTACCATACATTTTACCTTTTTGTTTTTTGTTTTGTTTTGAAGTGAAACTTCTTTAGCAAATCTAAAAAATATGAAAATGAAATTTGACGATGTTATTTTTATAATGGAGGTATTTAGGTAAATACAATTGAAATGTCTCCGTGGCGTAGTGGTTAAAGAGTAGGACTGGCAAAGCGAGGGCGTGGTGCTCGAGTCCTGCACTGGATATATAAATTTTTTTTTTTTTTTTTTTAAGTGAAACTTCTTTAGCGAAGGGAAGTAAATCCAAAAAAATATGGAGCTATTTCGGCAAGTACAATATAGAAGTGGGACTTCAAATTTTGATTTTCGTCACATTTCATCTTCTAATTTTTGGATTTACCTCCCTTCGGTAAAGAAGTTTCACTTCCATATATAAGGGTTATAAGGGTGAAGGACAATACTTAATTTTTTTTTCATCTCTCTCACTTGACTACATTAAGGACTTAATTTGTCTTGACTTGACTTGCTTCGGTTATCTCTTGCAAACCTTTACAATACCTAAATCTGGAAAGGCAGAAAATCTTATCGAATCCTTCCTTTGCTTCCAAATTTCTTCAAGCCAATTAATAGAAGAAATAAAATAATTTCAATTTAGTTGACTTTCCCGATTCGGTCAGACATTTTTAAATCACTTTAGGTATGTACTAAGCTTGTGTTCGGGGGCCCCTTGAGAATGGACCCTTTAGGAGAATTCGCCTATTCAAATAATAATTAATTATTTAAATCTATTAATATTTTTAGAACAATTTATATGTAGTAATTGTTGTCATTAATTTTAAGTTATTTCTGAAGAAATTTAGTTTTAAAAAGGTCACTAACACGATGAAGCACCCTGTGTAATTGCGTGTGGTGTTGTGTATGTAAAGAAGATTCATAAAGCAAATAAACCAAATACAATTAACAAATAATAAACTTTTTCTTTCTATTTCCCTTCTTAGTATAATATTTTCATCATTTTCTCTTCTTTAGTTTTTGTAATGTTTTTTCGTTTCTTTTTCTCAGCTGATACTTTAGTTTCATCACTTTTGCTTTCGCTTTCACTTGTACTAATGCTTTTTATTCAATTTCCCTAGCTTTTATTTCATTTAGATTTATTTAGGAAAATTTTATCCTGTCGGCTCTATGCATATTTCTTTCTACTTATGTATGGATACACCATGTCCTTCATTTTTCCCTTTCTTTTATTGTCTTTACTTTTATTTTGGTTAGAAATTAAATAAAGCCTACATTATTTCTTTTCTTTTTAATGTTTCCCTTGGCTGCGAAGAGATAAATTGAATATTCGCGCAAATATTCTTTTGATTAAACCGGCTTATTAGGTTACTTTTTGGGATGATGGCGACGATGATTATATAAACTTTTGCCTTTCTACTTGATTTTGTTCTTTGTTTCTTATTTTATATTATTTTTGTTAAGTTAAAAGCTAGCAGATTCTTAAAGAGAATCACATTGGATTTTCGCTTAATACTTTTATGCAATTAATTGAAAGAGTAGAAAATTCCATATTCTTTGCTCATCTAATTATAAAAATTAATATTTGTTTATTTGTAAATTAGTTCGAGTCTTATGCGCTGCCATACTATTCATCAGATTGCAATGAATTTTTACCTATGTGTGTGGTAGGTTCCAGCTTTAGACATAGGATACTTTTAGATCCGTTGGATCAAATTTTGCATATAAAACTTAGCGATATTATTTAAATCAGTTTTCAAATAAAAATATATGTTACGTTTGAATTTTGCCAAAGAACTTGAAGTGTTTGTTTTGAATAAGTGCAAGGACTCAATAATATTAACGTAATAGGAACAAGAATTTTTGAATTGCACTTCTTTAGCGGCGTTGGGTAAAAATTTTTACTAAAAATTTGAGTGGATAAATACAAATCGTCACGTTTTTCAATTCTCTATTTCATGAAGCGCACTATGTAGAGACTTCAAATTTTCGCAGAATGTGTATTTCCCCAACAAAAAATAAAATTTTTGGAAAACCCACCGGAAAAGACTCAAAAAAGAGATTACATTTCCACAACAACAACACGTGGCACACGCGCATCCGTGTCCGTTTATCCAAAATTAGCGGATAGCGAGTATGAAATATCAAAAATGTAGTTCAACTTATTGATAGCAATGGGTTCGTAATCCGTCGCCGCATGAATGAGCCAATTGCGTTCTAAGTACTCAAAGGGAAGAATATCCCTTTTTGATATTTTTTCCATTCATGATCCTACTGATTACACAACTTTAAGGATGTCAGTTGGTTGGCGACGTCGGCTCGCATTAAATGTGTAAAAAAGGAAAAAACAAAAAAAATATTTTTTTAATCAAAATATCATATTATGAAGAATTCTTTTACCTTGAAAGTGATCAATTTTAGACTCTGATTAAACTTGAAAGCCATAAGTAGAGGAAGAATCTCTTTATGCCCAAGGTTTTTTTCAGTCTTGTAACCAGTGATTTTGAAATTCCTGAATAAAATTGAATTCATCAAATTATTTTAACCTACAAACGTTTTTAAGTTCAAGTTAAATGATTCTTCTTATTTCAAACTCCAAGATGGCTATTTTCTACTAATAAATCTCATAGATATTATTGCAAAACAAGTTAAACACAAGAAAGTAATTAGTGAAACTGTTCCATGATTATTTGAGGTTATGTACACTTTGACAGAAATTTACTTTATTTTATTTGACTAACTTAACCAAACTTTTCAAACTTAACTCGTCAATGGTTTAATGAAAATGGATGATGGAAATGTAGAATAAATGAAATCAATATAACTGATACAGAGTTCAATTTGTAATTAATAAAATTGTGTACTCTGAACATAATGACAAACACAAGTTGATAGTTGCGATAGAAACATGGATGGATAACGTAGATACACAAATACATTTATGTATTGTATTTAAATCTAAATGAGTTTATCTTGCTGCTACATACAATCATAAAAAATCTACTCACATACACATAGATAAACTAATATTAAAATTTATAAAAGAGATAAATGAGGACGAGGTATGCCCTCTTTTCTTCATACAACCAGACACTACTACTGAGTGCTGTGTACTACTGTACTATTCTGTGTTGTGTTGCGTTGTGTTGTGTTTTGTGTTATGTTGTGAGACACACTGAAGAGTGATGCCAACTGCAATTAATATTTGATGACGCTTTGAGATGACAGACAGACAATCTGACTATACTATGAGTATACATACTTGTATACCAACTAACCCCACTAGCGCAATGCTTCCTTCTCTATGGCTCCCCAATGGATCTGTGCCTGTTGCTGATTTGACTCCTGCCGAGTATGATGCTGATGATATGTTTGTCTCGAGCCTTGCTAGTTGTACATGTTGTTGAGGATGTTTACGATGAATATATAATAGTAAGTATCTTTTGCTGATATTGTTTTTGTTTTTTTGTAGCAATAAAAAGCTCTCTTGATTATGTGCAATTCATTTTCAAACAACAGAAAATTGTGACAGCAACAACAACAGCAAGATATACACACACTCAAAAAAAAAAAAAAAAAAAGAAAGAAAAGGAGAGAAAAGAGATTGAAAATAAAATGAAATGAAACTACAGCGAATAGTAGGAAGGCAACCACTTGGTATGTGTTCACTACTACTTGTACTATTCTCTCCCATACCTTTTAAGTAATAATAAACATTTTACTACTAAGTATAAATGAAATGTGTCAGCAAATGCAGACAGAGTAAATCATGAGTTTCCATCTTGAGCTCAAGTCTTTAATTCAATATGAGATTTGCTTTAGTTATGTTTATTCTCTCACACAGACTTCAAGTCAATGTATCGTCACAAGAATCAGTTTTCTTAAACGACAATGTGAAAGATTTTCATTTTATTTATTTTTAAACATTTCATTTTATCCTCAGCATCATCATCATTATCATCATCATCATCATCATCAACATTTTAGGGAAGCATTCGCTTTGATATTCTTGAGAATAGAAATAAATTTCGGAAATTTAAATAAAATGGTGTATTTTAAAAGCGAATTGGTATTGTATTTTAAGTAAAGTATATTGTTATTTTAGTTTGATATACGTATACAGTTCGCCAATGTCTCAATCACAAAAAAAAAAAAAAAAAACCAAAGAAATTTTATGCATTTTCTTACACATTCTTTAGTCAGAGCAATTGTCGCGATTGTCGCGATTGTCGTTATCCAACCAACGGAAATCAACACCAGATAAGAAAAATATAGAGTTTCATTTTGAAAGTAGAAACCCAGTTTTTGTTTTTTTTTTTTTGGTTTGGGGTCTTAATTCAAGTCATTGATTTGTGGTCTTTCCGTTAAGCCAAACATTTAATCTCGACTATTTTTCACCTTTAAACTAAAAATAAGCAACGAAGGATCTCTAAAATCTGAAAAAAGTATCAGTTTGCACAGAATCATATTTATTATATATTTCTTATACCTGATATATGCCAAAGTGATTCATATAAAAACTTGTAGCAATTTTTTCTCTTTTTGACATACTCGTATCATATTGGAAATTGATTTGATTGGAAGAAGAAGCTAAAAAATACAGAAACTCAAGTCTTAACAACTACAAAATTTTATTTCTTTATACTTGAAGAAAGACAGCGACTACAAAGGCAACATAAGGTCGTTAATAGGAACAAATACAAAAGGAAAGTAAAAGTAATATACAATAACCGATTATGAAAGAAGATTCAACAACTACAATTGTACAAATAACACATGTTCGATTGATTCATTTATATAGAGAAATTTAATTGCAATTAATTTGTAAGTCTGTACAATAGTTTAGATATCAGTTCAACAATTGGATTATATTGGAGAATCGAAATACAATTGTTATTTTAGTATTAATTGGAATATGATTATATTAATGTAGAATAATACAGAATAACATAATAAAACATAACATGTAGGTTTTTCAAGTTCAAACATGCATTTATTTGATAAATGAACTTAAATTATATTAAAGAGTTAATATTTAGTTTTCTTCGATAAAGTCTTCTATAGAAATGTTTTTGATTCAATATACTCGACTTATAAAGTCAACAATTTTATAACAAATTAACCTTTGAAGACCTTTTCGTAGTTTAGAGATGAATTTTATTCATCAAGTCTAAATCCTAGTCAATAAAATTTAAGAAAGCAAGAAAAGATTTTGTCAGTGGTTTAATCAAAGCTTAAAGTAAATAACAGAAAAGTTTTAGTTTCACATAAGAAAATTATAAGAATTTTAAACTTATTATGGGTTAATCTCCTGAGGTTTCATATTCATATTGTAATATATTTATTAGGTTTTTATTAATTGCAAATAATAATTGATGATTTCATTCATTTCAAAGTCTGTTTGCTAAAGGTTTGTCTTATTTACTTTTTGAATTTATTACTTTTATAAATATTTTGTATTGAATTATTCATTTTTATGTCAAACTGTAATTTTTATATACTAATCTGCTACTTACCCTTTGACTCTATTAAACTAGTATAATATAAGATGTTAAATTAAATTTTTAATTAATACGGTTTTTTTTTCATTGGCTTTTCAACCCGTATTAAGGAATAATGAGGGTTTGTAGTAAGGAAGGACGACATTTTTCATATCTTGAAGAAAAGAGCATTTGCACAAAATATGCATTTTGACGTAATAGAATCTATGGTAAACTACCATTTACGATTATTGTAATTTTTTTTTATTGTTAATAAACTGATACCTAATTTTATTTATTTATTTATTTACAGGATTAGATTATATACCTTTAGTTACTTATAATATTTAACCTAAGTTTTTTAAGGAGTGCGAGCTACAAGGCCTTCGACTCGTCTGTCTTTAATAAAAAAGTTTAGATTAAATTACTAAGGTTACAGGATTTGATGAAGGATACTATTTTCCTAATATTATCGAGGGAAGGAAATTGAATTAATGTGGAAGGTAGAATGTCTCCAAAGAGTTGTGTTCTAGTGATGTGGTGATTTATGCAATCATCTAGCAGGTGCCTTATTGACAGATACCAAATTTATTGTTTCGACTTGATACACGCACGTCATACTTGTTGCCCTCGAAGGCAAGCCAATCAGGAAAATCAAGATGTCGTCACCCAGAGTCGCTCAGACTCCTCATGTGCGAGTGAAACAGATGCGCCAGAAACCAGCGTCAGGTAGCACTGAGGTAGGTAACCACAATACATGAAAAAAATAAAAAATTAATCATAAACAAAAATAGAAAGGATTAATATAAAAATTTGAAATTAATTTTAGAAAAGTCTTAATTTACGATATAAATATTGTTTATAATAAATATTGTATTATTTTTAACAAAAATTACATGGGTTGAAGGGACTTCATGGAATGCAATCCAAATGCCAGAAGTGGATAACTTGGCTCTATAACTATGTATGTAATTAGTATATTGTGTAAAAGTATGAATGAACTTTACGAATAAAATGGAATCCATAATTCATAATTGGACATTGTGTTCCGCTTTTATATTTATGAGATTCTTATAAATTTGTTTATGATTTGTGAATTTATTATGTATATTTTATTAATAGATGTTTATATAAATTTTGACAGCTAAAATAACAAAAATGCAACTGGATAGATAAACAAAAACAATAACATCAACAACTGAAATAATCATTTTGCTCATTTGTATTTATTATACTCTGTGCACATTTGTTGTGGGTAAAAGAGTCTATTTAGTTTGTGCAATGTGAATGTAACAGTCTAAATGAGATATAAGTCTAACTAGATTTCCAATATTTAAATAATTTTAGTTTAGTAATAAATTCTACGTTTTATAGATATTGTCATTCTTGTTCTCTTTTTTAAAATATTTATAACGCAGATGCAAATAAGAAGATATCATCCTAAAACTTGAAACTATACTTACCTATATGATTTAATGAAGATTGGATATTTACACCACATCCATTCTTCAAGAATATAAGTGTTATAGATAAGAAGTTGATAATCGTTTAACTGTTATAAGTAATAAGATGATCTTGTCTTCCATAGATCTCAAAAGTTGACATATATATGTTTATCTCTTACAGTTTCAAAGATAACAAATTGGATGTTCTTATAATAAAAGTTTCATTTAAAATCGACTATTCACACTTTTCCTAATATACTTTGCTCTACAACTATTCCCCTTTATGGGGATTAACATGAAACATAATAACATTTTGTGTTTTTTTTTTTTAGAAATCATTTTACATTTGTTCCATAATTTTTGTACCAATTCTCATTGTTAATCCTTAATATTTTCTAAACTTTGAATTATAATTATTGTTGGTGGTTACAGAGTATCTAATAAAAGGACTTCCCCACTGTACTATCCTTACATGTTTATTTATTATTTTATTTGACTTTTTATCACTGACAAATTCTTCTATTCTATTTTGTTAAATGTAGCATAAAATTTTAATTGCAACTGCAAAACTGACAGAAAAAAAAAACACAAAAATGCAGAGAAAATTGCATTTTATTGACATAAATTTAAACAAATATTTTTTGGTTGAGAACACAAAGCTTTTGGTAAACCTCATGGTGAACAAAGCTCACTTAGGGATAAGGGATGTTAGAGATGTTTTACGATTTATGCAATAATTTGATGTTAATTTGTTATGAAATTAAATATATTTTGGCTACTTTTTTGTGTTATTTTTCCTTCTGGTTTCATACATTTTCAATTGAGTTCAATAAATACACTCTGAGCTGTCATTGATTTTGACATTTCATTAGCAGGCGATCTGGAAATACTCCAACAAATATAATTGAGTGTTTTCGAAAATAATATAAAATTGTATAATATATAATTATTCAAACTATAATATTTTGAGGCATTATTTCCCTTCGATATAATGGAAAAGAAATTAAAATGAATACTTAGAATAACAAAACCATAAATGATAAAGACAAGATAAAGGAAGCAAACTATAACACAGACATAAATATTGTACTAAGAGAGGCCAAAGTTCATGCTATATAAACGTGGCTTTTTAGACGCATTAAGTTGTACTTAATGTAAATAGATTTAAATCATTGTAGCAAGATATTTTCCCAATAATCTTTCAAAAATATTTAATAAAAATCCATTATAATATAAATAAATTTTCGATGAAATTATTAAGTTTATTTGTTTTTGAAAAATGTCTTAATTATTTCTGTAAATGTTTGTATTAAAAGTATTTGTCCTTAAGATGCCTTTATTGAAATATATCTGAAGTATGCAACTAGTATTTCGCTTTGAAAATGTTTAATAATAATAAACTATGAATTTCTTGCATTTCGTATGCCGTTGCCGATGCCGATGCCGATGCCGATGTCTTTGTCATGTCAGTCACAATCAAATATCAAGTTACGACATTATTTTGCTTGTGCTTTACTTGACACAACACACGTATGAGCATGTAAGATATATGAGAGGGCTGTATGAGAAGTTTTCATCACAAAAAATGAAAACATCAATATCATCGAAGATTCTCTTAAGCATTGCAGATATTTATTTGGTGTTTGCTATTATTCACTTGTGACAATTAATTTTATTCATGTATCTGAAAGTCAATAGATTGATTGATATACTAAATCAGGCTATAATACTTTTCGATTTATTCCATTAGAAACTCTTTAAACTTCACATGCATGCATATACAACTACATTCTTATACTCAGTTATACATAAATATATATATATCTATTTGCTATATATCCAAGATATTGCAAGTAACTTATGTAGTTTCTATTATGTGTGTGCATATGTGGATGAGCTTTTCTGTTGCAATTCTTACTTACTTTGATCTTAGCTATGAGATTTTTAATATTTATTTACTTTGAAGTGTCGAAGGAAAAATATTAACAATATTTAGTTACTTTTAGCTTCATCTTATGTTTTCAATGAAGTACAAATCCGCTTTGAGGCAAATATAGTTATTTGAGTAAAGTTCATTCGTTTTTATCATTATTATTGTCGTTTCGAAAGGATAAAATTTCAAAACTCGAACAAAAAAAGGATATTAGACTAAAGCACAACAAAATAAAAAAGAAGAAAGAAAGAAAAAGTAATTCTGAGAAATATTGCAACGTTTAGTTTTTTGCATCTTAAAAAAAGATGCAACATTATTAAGTTTCTATTGTAATAAGACAGACAACTGTAATCTCACAAAGATTTAAGATTTTTATTACAATAATATTCTAACAATAACAATAACGCCTATTCAACTGAAGTAATTGCTGACTATTTCAAATTTACAATTTTATTTTCATTCACAATGTAGAAATTGCGATGACTAAAAAAACATCAAAAAAAATTCTAAGAATTGTTTAAGTCATTCTATTTTAATCAGCTGTTTATTGTTTTTAATGTCATTGTTTACATTTTTATACTACCTTCAATTCCCTTTGAGTATTTTTTAACAGAAAGACAGTTTATCTTTTGATATGCATATAACAAATATAAGAAAATTATCTCGAAATTAATATTTCAATTAAACTCATGAGTCAAATGACAGTTTTTTGCAGCAATTGGTTTAAGAGTATTAAAAATATTAAACAAAAAAATTCTTCTTTTACAATCCAAACATAATTATACAATTGGGATAAACAAGAAATACAAGAAATGCCACAATGATTTGTCTGGATAAGGATGACCAACGAACTCTTCAACATTATCGAAAGGAAGCATGTTATGCTTGAATCTAGCAACATATCTGATGGCTCTTTATGTTTAACGAAATTGTACAAACTTAGTCCTTGAGTCGCATCACCGCTTGACTTGTTCCCTAAGAGATTAATTTTCCTCAACAATGAAGTTGATTCACGCTCTAATTTTGATTCTAAATTCATTCATGGATTATAGCAAATCTAACCATAGCCACATTTTGGTTATAGATTGAATACAATTCAAGGTTACTTCAATACTTTTGTATTTTATGTAGTTTGCTGCCTACTCTAAAACAAAATCCGAGTAACATTGTCTTTGAATTTATTTAAGGGGGTATTCTGGTCTAGAGCCCTAGTTTTTGGGTATTTTCCAAACTAGGATAAAAAAAAAAAATTAAACACATTTTTAGTATCCATTTTTTTTATATAATGTTTATTGATTTTTAAAGTATATAAAAAAAATTTAAAAAAGAAATAAAGACAAAAATTCATCCAATGACAGGCTGGTGAAGTGGGGGTTGCCACTCAAACGGTACTCCCTGGTTGACATGATTCCAACCCTTGTAGGGATTTAAATTAAACAAATAAAACAAATTCTTGATCAGTAAAGATGTCGCTATTTCTTAAACCTTGGACAAAAAAAAAAAAAAAAAAAAAATTCACAAAATAACGTCCACTTGGACAAAAAAAATTTTTTACCCCTCTTTTTCGACATTTACGAATTTTTTAAAAATGCTTGGAATTAAAGTTTTTCAAAATCCAAGATCCAGGTGATAAAAAGATGTATAAACAAGATTCTCACAAAATTTCAAAGGAATCGGTCAGATAGAACTTGAGATATCGTGTCAACCACCTCAACAAAAAAAGTTTTGAGAAAAACGCGTTTGAAGTTTGAGAAAGATTTCCAGTAGAATAACTCAGATAATAATATTGACTTTTATATGGAAATTTAAAAGTGCACATATATATATATATACATAAAGAACTCGAGTCGGATATAAAAGCATTTCTGGAAAGAATGAATCCTCATTGTGTGATCACTCCGCTCGGCCGGCTTAGATGCCACGTCACAAAATCCACTGTATCTCCCAAAATAATTCGAATTTTGAAAAATCCTTTTAAGAGTATATTTTTGAAAGTCTAAGCTTTGAAAATATGAAAAAAAAAAAAATTGATTTTTCAATTTTCTAGACCAGAATACCCTCTTAAGAGGACACATAATTATAAATCCCTTATTCAGACAAGAATATACTCGTACATCCTAGAATTGTTAGAAGAGCAGAGTTGAAAAAAAAAAAAAAAAAAACACAATATAAAATCTTAGGCAATGGTTATCTTAAAAGATTTTATGGAGTATATTCTTACTTGTTTTAAATAGAAGTACACAGTTTCATTTTATACAAGTATTATCACTTTGTCGTCATGTCTCTGACACTTTGAAATAATGAAGACAGTAAAAACTTGTTGGGAAAGTGTTTATTTTTTTGGCATCATATTATTACTTTGTCTATGCGAAACCGTGTCCGGTTATATCTTGCTCTTTTTCTTATTTCATAATAATAAACCAAACAGTCAGAGATTAAATTCTGAAAATCAAAATGCGTTGCCATATTGTCGGATTATGAATTGGTAAAATGTAGGCATACAGCGGTCAATATCTGATAATTAATTTGAAAAAATTTATAGAAGACGATGCGCAGTTCAACATGTTTTTATGTTTTTAATAGCCGCTATCTGATCGATAACATCGAAATATTCTCAGAACAAGGGGAATATCGACCAAATCCTGTACCAACTCGACTACCGAAGTCATAATAATAAAGTATCAAAAATTACAATGTGGTGGATCCACATACAAAAAAGACAAACTTAGGAATACACTTTTATTTTTCCTATGACAGAAGCGGGTTCATCTTCAATTTACTGAAAAGCATCTAATCACTTTTTGGAAAAAAACAAGATAATAATACTCATCTGTTTGACAAAATATGTATGTTGGAAAGGTAATTTTTGTTGCCCTATTCTATTGAATTGAATTCTTGAAGAAACCACTTTACAATTGCAACAATTTTCAATTTTGCTGTGTAACCTTTGTAATCATGATTGTTGCTTTTGGAGCGAAAGCCAATCTTGAATTGCAGATCACATCACCACGAATGTAAAATAGGGACCACTTCCAAGTATTCCTTTCTTTCGTTGTGGAGATGCCATTCTTTTTCAAACAGGATATCATGCGCATTTATTTGGAAGGTGGCTTCATTAATACTATGGACAAACCAAGAAATCGCCAATATCAACTCATTAATAAGCTTAAGACTACAATTATTGCTAAATGGACTGAATAAAATTATTTAAGTCTTTGAAAGAATATTGTCTTGCATTGTAAAAGTCAGTTAATACCAAAAAGTCTACGAAAAGCACCATATAAGTCAAAAAGGACAATATTGTTGAAGTATATATTGACTACATCAGAATTCCATATGAAAGAGACTTCGGTTAATCTTCCTTCCCATCATCTCATGTAGTCTTCACTTTATAAGTTACCCCCCGCTGAAAGAATGCTTCAATATGAGTTCGTCAAGTTCTTTGTAAAAAAGATGGCCTTCATAGAAATCTTTTTCTAAAATATAATAATTTGGACAAAAGTTCATTGTTTAATTGATTGATTTGTAACAATTTCAATCTCATCATAGCGATTTCATTTAACCATATTTCTTTTCTTTAACTTCAGTTGAGTTGAGCCAAAAAAAAAAATGGAACTTACTTTGTGCCATTTAATAAATCGGCCTTACAAATTTCATTCTTCATTCTTCCTTCGTTGTTTGTTGTGCCTTTAACTTGTGTTTTCTTTTTGGATTTTTGGCATTTCCATTTGTTTGTAAATCAATTTCACATTTGTTTTCTTTGTTGTTTTTTTTTTTTGTTTTTACTTTTTATCCTCTTCAATGTTTTGTTCTTTCTTGATTTGTTGGCGATTTTCAGATTTCCTTTTGCGTTGATATTGTTGCTACTCTTACAATATATGTATTGTGGTTGATTCGAGTCAATGCGCCTCAAGCTGTTAACCCAAATAATGATGGCTTCATTAAGTTGGTAGTGTGTATGTGTGTGTATGTGTTATCCGATTCTCCATCTCTTTATTTTTCCTATATTACTGAGTATATAGAGCTAATAACTGATAAAGTGAGTATCTATAGAGAAGCAAAATTAATTGCCAACACCCATAACAACAGCCAAATTTCTCCAATTTGTTTTTCTCTTTTTTGTAGCCAACAAAAGAAAATTATTTAAATAAATTTCAGGTTTGTTGTTTTTTTCATCTATTTTTATATATTTTGTATAAGTTTTTTGGCAAAATCAACAAAGCAAAAAAAGGTAAAATGCAATTTAACGCAAGAGACCACGAAATGTTTATGGCATCATAACTGATAATAGCTAGGCAAAAGATACAAAGACACATATCGTAGTTAGTTACTTGCATATATGTAGGAGTATTGTAACGTATACAAATTGTTAGATAGATCGACCTGAGCCAATTATTGTAGTAGAACTTTATGTTATACTTATTCGTATTTAGGCAAATTGGGCACGTAGAGCATAAAATCTTTGCCTTCTCATAATCTATGTGAACTATGGGTATGGGGATGCATGACAATAGCTTAGATACATAGACAGATGTACGAGTAGGCGGCAGTTTATATTTAGTTTGGGATCCAAAATTGAAACTGAGTTAAACTGAAAAACTTATGTAATCTGTGGCCCTGCGGAAAGCTTGTTTGGCTTGTTTCACTCACTCACCTACACTGTTATTTTTAATGGTTAAACATTAAAGCTCAACATCAGCAACAGCAACATAAACAAAAACAATAATAACAACAACAACAACAAGAACTACAAGTGGTATGTAGAATGTGGCACAAAAACTAGCGAGTTGCTCATAAAAATAAATAACAACAAATTGGCAGAGCTAATGTTTAGTTTGCGGCAACAAATTTTCTTTGTCTTGTTGCTTAAAAAAAAGATATGAAAATAAATATTCAAAGTAAAAAAACCGAAACAAAACAAAATAAAACAAAACAAAACGAAACCCGACAAATTGTATGGGGAAGCCTTTGAGACCTTTGGGCTATTTTATAATTAGTCCCTAGCAAGCAGGAAGCTGATGGGCAAGGGAGTAAAGGAAAAGGAAAGAAGGAAGTTAAAGCAGCGAGTTAGCGGGCCTAAAAACTTTTTACAAACACGAAAAAAGGAAGAAGGACGAACAACAACTACAACACGTGAAACGCTTAACAAAAGTGGCGACAGGTGGGTTGAGAATCTATGAGAAGCCATGAAACCACACTGTGCCACATGAGTGAGCATAAGGTCAACTCATGCCACTTTGCTAAGCCACTTTAGGCTTGTCTAAATGGGCGCCCATAGGTGTTTGTGGCAAATAATAGCGCAACATATGCCGAAAAGTTTTCTTCTCATTCTAAATTACGAGTATGTTGTAATACCCTCACTCATCCATCTATCCATGTGTATACGCCTTGAAGGCTACAACAAAATGTAAAAATCAAAACCGAAAGCGTTTTAAAACTACTAATTGGCTGTGGCAGATTTTTAGTTTCCAGTAAAAACATTTTGGCCTTCACCAAAAAAAAAAAAAAAAAAAAAGAGATGAAAAATTATTGTGTAAAATTGTTGAAGACAACGAATGACGACGTAGATTATTTCATTTGCGAAGTCAATATTTGATTGTGATGATATGATGGAGTTATTTTTTTCTTTCCCCCAAATATCAAAAATACCATTGAAGTCATCGCAAAACATCTCTGTCCATGATGTATTGTCCATTCGATGTTGTTCATTGTTCATAGCTTGATTAGTTTGTAATTAGCTTAAATGTCAATGGATGCGACACATGAGTTCAATGAAAAAAGGACACACTCTCTTACCCAATAATAAATGAAGTTATTACATTTGTTTGATCAAAAGAGGAAAACAAAAAATGGGAAAGGGATAAGGGAAAAACGAAGAGGAGAATACATAAAAGAGTAAAATTGGTTTATTATGAATATCGGAGAAAATTAAGTTTGATGAATGTCATATGCAAGCGATGGAAGCATGTTTCTGTGTGACTCGAGTGAGCAAATAAAAGAAGCAGCTGTCCGAAAATATGCTATATTTTTTATGACAAATAGAAAGATATATGAATCATTCTTTTAGGGTTTACGGTCATTGAACTATGTAATAACTGAATGAATTATATTCTGTGTTAAAAAAAAACTTCATATCATTTAGTAAAGAACTTTTCCGACAAGATATCTTGTAATCAAAACTAGTACTGAAATGCTTTAAATTACCAAAAAAAAAAAACTATAAATTCGAAATAATATATCGAAATAATTTCGAAAGTAACAACTGACTAACTAGCTTCCGAACCATTCTAAGAGAAACCAATTGGGGTAAGACCGGCATGAGGAAGGAGATTAAATTATTGGAATACTTTCTCAAAACTTAGAGGGTCAGAGCTGCTTGTAGTTCATCAAATATAATTAAATCACTGTCATCTTAGAGCTCATCTTAGGATTGGTGTTATCTCCAAAAGCAGAGGAAACCCAGAACTAAGCAGTCTTAGAGCACTACTAACCTGTGCATGGCTATGTCACCACAGCTAAGCGATACTCATGTTCTGAGCCACTTAAGACCAATGAATATGCAAGAAAATATCTAAGTAGTTGAGAATACAATTCAGATTATTACACAATAGATCATTAATGGTTTAAAAATACTTTTCTCCTTTAAAGTAATGCATTATTATATGGAGATTTAAGAATTACAATTATAGGAAAATTATAGTAAACTAGCTGTGTCTGCGAGTTCGTACACGTGGTATTCGAAATATGTTTGAAATACTTAAATACGCGAAAGCAGAAGAGAAAAAGAAAATCGGCCGAACACATTTTGGTTTTTGGTACACGACTACCCCGCGACCGTCCCACTTCCTCTATCCATAAACCAAAATCGATCAATTGCTTCAAACACGAAACACAAACAATGGAAAGCACAAACAACGGAACACCCTGTTTCTTTCTTGTCCCACTTTAAATGAACATAACATACAGAAACGAAGAGCGCAAAAAGTGCTTACTCAGAGAGGAAAAATTTAACAATAACAACAACCAAAGCATTAGAAATAAAAAAAGTACAAAACTTTTTATGTTTTGGTCTTGCAATGGTTTTCAAAAAACTTAATACTTAAAAATATTTTATGAAAACTTAAAAATTGAAAAAAATAGGTATGCAATTCTTTACTTTACCATTTATTTTTCATTTTAAAAGAAAAACTATTTAAATCGGCTATGTATAGTCTGCGCTATATAAAAAAATGTAAAAAATTAGGTAAAATAGTGCATGTATCTCGACAACAGCGCCACTTACCGGGTCAAACTGAAACATAAACCATCTTGGTGATCCCATAAGTAAAACAAACAACAATTTATCAAAATTGGTCTAGCCGTTTAGGAGATTAAGATTCACAAAATTTCGTACACTCGAATTTTACATATATTAGTGAAGATGAAATTTATCTAAATTTCAATCAAGCATTAAACCAAGATCTTCACTTTCAATTTAAACTTACATTATTTTAAGGAAACAAAGGTATTCCAATGAACAAATGCATCTAGTTAAAGTGATAAAAAGAAAGACAGTTAGAGGGTAGAAAACAGTTTACTTTAACTTAAAAAATTTATTTGCTTAAGTTGTGCACTCAACTTTACTCATTCATTTATACCATCATTTATGCCATCACTCAGATTTTGAGTTATTCAAACATTCCCGCGCTCACTTGCTGACTTCAATCTCTTCCCAGTGCAGTTAGTCAGTTATTCAGTGAGTGAGTGAGTCAGTCAGTCACTCACCAACTCATTGATGTAATGATAAAAATCAAAGTAGTGCATACCAACCAACTGTTAAATGGGTTGATTGTGTATGTTAGTAGTTTGAAGCACTGGGTCTCATAAGGTAGATAGAATATCTTAGGTTTAGGGTGAGATGGGGTGCATAATACTTTGCTTAAGTGTATGAAATTCATCAAGTGTGTCAAAATTACTGTAAAAGCTCAACGCTGAAATAATGCTGCAAATGAAAAAGTAAAATAAAGTTGTGAGCACTAGGATAATGCGAAATGCAGACGACACGCCCTAACCATTCGTTCCAAAACCCAGAACTATTCACAGTCCATCTCATCCCGAAACGCCCTTAGTCTCAATTCGTTTCATTTCTCAACTGTTTAACTTTAGTTATCTTTAAGCTTTCGTTCCTTTCTTCTGATTGCGTGGACGGAAGGGGGAATGGATTTGGTATAAATTGCAACATTTCATCAAGTGCTAGTGATTACTTAGAAAGCGTGGCATGTACTAGTTGCTTGGTGTTTTACAGGTGAGTGCTGCTATAGTACATCAGACTTGGGTTGGGGAAAGTGAAAATGAAAATGAACTATACAAGTACAAGTAAGTATATGTGATGCTTATGCGTGTATCTTATGAAATTACAAAGATTTGCAGGTGCACAAACGCGTTAAATTACAAAATTTCACTTGACAGAGCATTCACTATTCTTAAATGCAAGTGAAAACTCTTTCATATTCTAACATTTCTTCATCTCATACTAATCCTTGATAAGATATTTTTCTTATTTATATAATCGCAATTTCCTCATCACAAAGAAAATTTTTAAGCTGGTTTTCACTCAAAATTTTCCATTTTCCTTTAATATCCTTTATATGTATTTTCTTAGTTCCAAAATTTGTTTTTTATTTGAGTGTTCATCAAAAGTATGTTAACCCAACAAGCAACTGAGAAGAAAGGATGGGGAAACAATTGATAATTTATTGTGTAATTTTCGCGTCTCATTTGTGAAATTTTCGATTTTCTTCTCAATTAGGCAGGAGGGGAAAAAACTTTGAATATTTATCTTCGTTAGGCCTCAAGTTGACTTTGAAAGGAGTAAAACCAAAGATGGCGATGGCATCAACATTCTTAAGTATTGTCTTTGTCAATGTCTTTCTTATTGTCTCTGTTTCCCTCGTTTAACCATTTTCCTTCATTCCACATATATGTATAATATTTATTTACATTTTGTTTCAATGCGTCTGTGTGCTTTTCACTAATTTGTTTACACATATTAACAGAATATCACATGCATTTGTATTAGTATGTGTAACCAGTCATCTTGGTGGTGTCTGTAGAAATTGTGTAATGACTTCCCAAGAAAGCCTGGAAAACTTTTGATGTGAAGACAATATTTACTGTGTTCAATTTCTTTTTAACTCTAATAAAAAATAAATAAACACACATTGACACACAAGGATATGCATACCATATATGTGTGAGTGTGTCTGTGAAGATTTTCTATTAATTTTGAGTTTGCAACGCAAATAATTAATGAATGCTTCCTGATACTAAGTACCAAAAGTGGATATACATACTTACATACCCGAAACATACAACAATTTACCATTTTCTATTTCCTATCTATAAGAGTTATTATTGTATAATATGTTAGTTAAAAAAATTGCTGAAACGTCGATAGTAAAACCCTGCAAAAATTGTTTACATTTTTGTTAACGAATTTCGTAAAGAATGTTAATTTTGTGCAAAATAATACAAAGTAAGTAGGCGGCAATTTTAATAGTTTCCTACAACAGGTTGGGCGAGGCAGAGGAGAGCGATACCTAAATAGGTAAATACAATATGATTACTGAATGTGAATATGTGATTCGTATTATCAGTATTAGTGTGACTTTTATCGTACAATATAATTTCTACTATGTATGGTTTCATCAAAGAACTTACTTTGCTGTCCTATGTTCCCAAAAAGGGAAGAAAATGTCATATTGGTATCGTCGATGCATTATAAAGAGACCACGGACCCAGATAAAGGTTTTCCAGAAATAATATCAATCTACGACTATGTTGAAATTTATACGGAATATGTAGTTCTATCCAAGCAACAGCAACAAATACTTAAACTGAAATATTTTAAAAAATTTTATGGGATCCTCAAACAAGAAGCATTTTGGTTTGTATGGCAGCTATACGATTCAGTAATCTCACGATCACGTGTACGAGTATGACTCGCACTTGACCAATTTTTTTTTCCTAATATGTAAGAGAAAGAAAATTAAGAAATTAGTTATTAGTAATTTATAGGTTGCCATCTATTGAAAACAATATGTTTTAGTCGGAATGCCATTGAATTGATCAGGTTGGGGTACTGTTTTGCCATTCTTGGTCTATTGCCATCTTCAACTCCTTAGCCGTTTCATAATGCTTTCCATTTTGATATACTTTGCCAGAGATTATTCTTTAGAGGTCCTCAATGTGATTGGAGTCCGGACTTATTATTGGCCATTGCAATAGCGGGTTAGTTCTTGTCGTAAAAAACTGTTTTGGAAAGTACAGTTATAGCTATAAAGTTGGGCGGCAAATTCTATGAGTTCATCATCTAATAAGTTGACGTATATTTCAGAATTTATTTTTTTTTTAATATAACATATCGAAATTTTCCCATCATATAAAAATGTAACCCATATCATTACCGATCCTCCATCATGGACACGTGTGTGGCAAGTGCGCCCTCAATGATTCTTATGTTCCAAATACTTTTTTAATAGTCAGGACCATCTAGATAAAATTTTTTTTGTCGCTAAGGATTTCACCACTCCTAATCCCAAAATTAGTGCTTTGTTGCAAAACTCAATCAAAGTAAAACTTTAGCTTTCCGTGTCATGGAAGTATGCAAAATCTTAGAATTTCTGAGCAATATTTATAAAATTTTACTCATACTATTTATTTGGCCACTACTCACTACTACGTCCAGCTACTGTACTGCTACTTGATGTATGTTTTCTTGGGGAGGAGACATCGGTTACCCCATAAATCATATATATTCTTGATTAGATCGACGAGATATGTTGATTAAACCATGTCTGACTGTTCATCTGTCCTTCTGTATATATGAAAACTAATCTCTCAGTTGTCAGTTTTTATAGGATCAATCTTGGAGCAATAAAATTGTGATCACTTTACGATTTTAAAGACCAAGAAAAATACCATTTAATAGGCAAATTTATGGTTTTAAAAGAATTTCGTTACTCTTATGTACTCGTACAAAGGTCGTAGAAAGGGCGTTTTGAAAGATAATCATATTTCTCTATAAGATATTCTTCAAGATCTGGAAGCGAACAGCTGGGTGCAATGGGCAAATGCGACTTGAGACCCTCTGCTCTTCCTACGAACTTCCAGATCCTACATTTTAACAATATAGGATGGGATTTGATACAAATAACATCTTTCTAATTCTTTATTGCATCAGTTGAGTAAATTTACAATAATACTTTTTATAATAGAACCAAATTCCTCTTACAAACTATCTTCTTCTTTTCTTGAGTTTAACTTTTTATTACGTAAGTATTATTTTTTTTTTAATTATTTATTTATTTATTTAAAAAAGTGAATTGGGTAACATTGAAACATCTGAACCTCAAATTAATTATTGAATGACCCTCGCAATAGTATTTTTTCATTCTTCTTTCTTGTACTCTATTTTTCTTTTTTAATCGCTTAGTGATGTGAACAAAGTCTTCAAAGCCGCATAAAAACTTTGTCAACTTCGCTTTAGTTCAAAAAAGAAAATGAAAAAAAAAGAAAGAAAGGAAGAAAAAAAAATCTAAAGAAGAGAAAATTCAAATTTTATTTTTTACCATCTTTGTCTTTTATGTTACTTCTTCAGGGTCTCTCCCTTCTTCTCCCTTCTCCTTTCTTCCATCACTTTCTTCAATTTCTTTCTTTGCTGCACTTGGTTTTTGGCATTGTATTGTAGTATCTACATATGTGTGAGTATGTGTATGTGTGTGTTGTGTGTATGGTCCAACAGACGTTAACCGCTTTGATTTATATAACTTGATATATCGTTTGTTTTCGATCGGCAGTTGTAATTCATCTTGCCGTTGCTTGTTCTTACAGTTGTGGTTCTTGACGCCGTTGGCCCTGCAACATATCCTTCTCTTCACTTAACTTCTCTTTTTTTCCCGCTCTTTTCCTTTCTTCCCTTTTCTTCAGCAGCTGCTATTACCATTTTACTGGCATTGTTCTGCTCCTTATATGGAGAGTAGAATTGAGCCAGAGACTCACTTGCTGCTGCTTTTCATTTGGTCATCTACATTTGCATTCTGCTTTTGTGGTCTGTGGTGTATTTGATTTTCAATCATTTATCAAGTGTTTCTACATCAACCGATAACGGATGGGTCTATGTGCTTCGAAGGAGGCCTTCATTCGATTGAATTGTATAGGATTGAAATTGTGGTGGCAATGTTGTTTGTCCAGCAGCTCAGTGTGTTAAGTGGTCTTGATAAAGATGTCGGGACAGTTACTTTGACGGTTTACTAAAATGATCTATGGACAGTAGAAAGCATACTTTGATGCTATATTTCCTGTCTTCTTTAGTTTATTTTTGATATCCGTTTGCTCAAAAGTTATTGATATCTTATTTCTACAAAAACCATTTTGGTTTGAATATGTTTAAAGCAACTGATGCTTTGTCACACAATTCTGCTCTACCATCATCACTTCATGTGTGAGTCTCTTACCGCATTTATTTCCATCTAGTCTTTCCTTCCTATTGACATTCCATTCCATTGCATTCCTTTCCATCTCAACTCATTTCTTCCTCACCCTTGGCAACGACGCGATAATCGTTTTATTGTGTGGATCGTAAATCCACATTTGATTTATTACCTCGATTTTGCTATTTATTTATCAAATTATTAGCTGGTTGACCTTTTTTATGGCATTCACCAAACATAAACACACACATGCATCCACACTCAAACACAAACCATAACATACCGTTACATACCATTACACCCATATGCAGTCAACTGTTCTTATAGACTCCTAGTTTTTTCCATTTCTTCCATTTTTTCTTGCTTTTCTCCTTCTTTTATTTATTTCATTGAATCGTATAAATTACGCTGGGATTTACTTTATGCGTCTGAGTAAATTATGAAAAGCAACCGATGATGGGAAGGAAACTGAGATGAAATATCCTTGCTCTATATAAATAATGTATTATAGTAAGTATGTGTAACATTATGTCTGCACATCTCGTATAAACTTTGCTTTCAGCATAGTTTTTGTGGTTAACACTTGTTGTTATGTTAGTTATGTTTTTTGTCGGTTGATGTCTGCATAAGCGAGCACTTGCAAGATATTGTGTTAATACAATATTCTTAATTAAGGGGGTATTCTGGTCTAGAAAATTCTGAAAAAATCGATTTTTTTTTTTTTGCTTATTTTCAAAGCTTAGACTTTCAAAAATATGCTCTTAAAAGGATTTTTAAAAATTCGAATTATTTGGGGAGATACAGCGGATTTTGTGACGTAGCATCTAAGCCGTCCGAGCGGAGTGATCACACAATGAACGGCAGATGTTTCCGGGTGACTTTTGGATTCATTTTTTCCAGAAATTCTTTTACATTTCCATATAAAAGCCAATATTATCATCTGAGTTATTCTACTGGAAATCTTTCTAAAACTTCAAACGCGTTTTTCTCAAAACTCCTTTTTTTGAGGTGATTGACACGATATCTCAAGATCTATTTAACCGAATCCTTTGGAATTTTGTGAGAATCTCCTCTATGCATCTTTTTATCGCCTGGATCTTGGATTTTGAAAAATTTTAATTCCAAGTATTTTTAAAAAATTCGTAAAAAAAAATTTTTTTTTTGCAAGTGGACGCCATTTTGTTAATTTTTTTTTTTTTTTTGCTGAGGTCCAAGAGATAGCGACATCTTTACTGATTAAGGATTTTTTTTGTTCTTTGTTTGATTTAGATCACTACAAGGCTTGGTATCATGTCAACCAGGGAACACCGTTTGACTGGCAACCCCCACTTCGCCGGCCTGTCATTGGATGAATTTTTGACTTTTTTTTCTTTTTAATTTTTTTTATATACTTTAAATTTTTTTTATATTCTTTAAAAATCAATAAATATTTTATAAAAAAAATGGATAGTAAAAATGTTTTTAATTTTTTTTTTTTATCCTAGTTTGAAAAATACCCAAAAAGTAGGGCTCTAGACCAGAATACCCCCTTTAAATCGTAGTCCGCTAGTAGTTTAATAAACATTTTTAATTTAACATTATTCTTCATAAATATTTTATTCCTCAAAAATCATTTCAAAGGAAAATATTTTATTGTCAATTATATTGATTTAACCTTTTCAGGATTATTTGAATGTTTATGTTGTCATTTTAGCTATTTTGAATGATCCATTAGGCGTTAAAAAATCATATTTTATTTAAATATTGTAATACCAAAAACTGTTTTTAATATTAATTAAGTTAAATTAAAATTAAGTTAGAATATTTGGGGTAATCGGCGAAACAATTCTTTTCATACATACGAGGTGTGACAATTAAGTAACGGGACTGGTCTGTAAAACATACTTTATTGAAAACTTATTACAAATAACAATTAATCTCCTTCAACATACTCCCCTTCCCTATCTATACACCGCTGCATGCGAGTTTTCCACTGGTTAAAGCAGTGCTGAAAGTCACTAAGTGTTAGACTCCTTAGCAGGTCTGCCGTTTTTGCTTTTACCTCTTCAACCGACTCAAAACGTGTTCCCTTCAACGAACTTTTGATTTTGGGGAACAGGTAGAAGTCGCAGGGAGCGAGATCTGGTGAATACGGTGGGTGTTCGAGCACGGTAATTGATTTTTTCGCTAAGAACTGCTTCACAGAGAGTGCATTGTGCGCTGGCGCGTTGTCCTGATGCAGAGTCATTTTGGCACACACTTTTGTCATTTTCAGATCTTCATGTAAAATTTTTCTCACTGTCTCTCTGTCTACATTCGACATGTCTGATATCATCCGAAGACTCAAACGCCTGTCTTTCCGAACAATTTCATTAATTTTTTGAACGTTTTCTGCAATTCTTGATGTCACAGGGCGTCCAGTCCGTTCCTCATCATCAACTTCTTCCCGGCCCTCAGAAAATCGTTTGTGCCATTCGAAAATTCTAGTACGTGACATGCAGTCATCACCAAACACATTTTTTAGCAATTGAAAACACTCACTTGGAGGTTTTTTTAATTTTACGAGAAATTTTAAATTAATTCGCTGCTCGATTTTTAAACTAATCATTTTTCCGGCACTTCTATTACACAACACTTTACTCAAACTAGGTTTAAAAGCAAACTAGACTAGAAAGAGAGGCGGGATCAAGTGGATTCTGCGCAGTAGGAATCAAGGTCACTCACCATCCATCCCCACTCTTAAAGCTAAAGACTGTGGTATACTCAGTCCCGTTACTTAATTGTCACACCTCGTAAATGTAGCAAAGATAACACAAGCATTGTTTGTTCGATTTTCTCTCTGGTTTTTGGCACAGAGGTGCGTACCTCTTTTTTTGATTTTTCCATGGGATATGAAGGTAACATAATTACCGTTTCACAGATGTACGTACTGTGCGTGTTTTTGTAGGCGGAACAATGCGTTGCCTGATTGTAAAACCATTTCTCAAACTGAAAACTGATTTTTAAATGTGTTAAAATCAAAAGAATTATGTTTTGAAGGATGTACATAAATTAAGATAGAACAACATTCAATACGTCAATACTTTTGTTGTACTTATGAAATTGAATCTTAGTTTGAATTAAATACAATACTTTTTAGTTTGTAATTGATGAGAAGCGATGTTATTGGATCACACGTATCGCTTTCTGTTGGTTCAGCGATTTTTGATAGAGGGAAAAAATATAAGGTCGGGGGACTGGCATGATATTGTTTACACCTCTTTGTGCTCATTCTTATTGTTTTGTAGTTGCTTGCTTGCAAGCATAGACAGCGGCACACAATAACGTCGTCGCTATGATGCTTTCTTTGCTTGCTTCAAATACAGCGTTTATACACAGCGGCTCTGTGGAGCCTCTGTGACTCGTGCATTTTTTGTTTGCTGAGAAGGGAGGAAGAAGAAAAGCATGAGGGTTGTGTGTTAGAGTCTCGATAGAGTCGCTGTGTGTAAATGTGGCAAAACACAGAGAGCTGCGCACTTTTGGCTTTTGTTGTGTGAGGGATGTGGAGGCGCAGGAAAAGTTCCCTTACAACTCTAGTCAGTATGCTGTTTGTTTTTACTGCTATTATAAAGAGAGCTCTGTCGCGTCAATTAGCTTTTATTTTTCTTTGCTGATTTCGCATGTCTTCTCACTCAGGGAAAACTATTTCGACATTTCTCACTCCCTCGCACAACCATCACCCTACAGAAGAAAAAAATACTCTAAAGAAGACGTTGCTGACCAGTCTGCTGTGTTTGATACAAGCAAAATGACTACCCTGTAAGCCTCGTCCCTTCCTACTCATTAAACACAAATTGTGAAAGAGAGTTCTACTGCCGAGTTGGTGTTGTACAACATCATGGTAAGGAATGGAATTGAACACTGCTGGTGAGCAGGCACAACGTGTGTCCACAGCTTTGTTCCCTAGTTGTACGACCGATCGCATAATTTATACGCAGCATAATAGCAGTACTTATGTACTGTACTTTTGTCTGTGGACGAGAGTTCAGGTCTTGGTCCATCATGACAGTAATCACATAACATCATTTTGTAATTCTACAAGTAATGTTTACTTCTTCACTTGATGATTGGCATTCAAAGTGATCAATTGGCAAATACCTTAGTTCAGAATAAATATGTTAGTTGTTAACTAAATTGTAAATTTTTAGAAAAATTGATATGTTTATGTATGTATGATGATCATCTAATTCCACTTTCTTCAAATTTGATAAGAATCAGAACTTGAAATATGAATTTGGAAACTATCTAATCAAAGTTGATCATTTTTCACGAAAACTTAAATTTTTCAATAAATGAGATAACAATTTGTGGAACTGAGGCACAACTAAAGATAAATTCAGAAAAATTATATTTAGAGATCATCTTAATGAACTTTATTTGCTGATACTCTGTTCTTTTGCAAAAGATCTTTTGTTCATTAAATTCCACTTATCAATTCCAAAATTACCAAAATTATTCCATAAATTTTATCATTTACATACAGAAAAGTCAAACTTCTTAACATCCTGAAGAATTATTGCCCTTCGGTGAATTTGATTTCTCAACTTAAAACGAAAAATTCATAACAAGTAGCTTTGGATTCTCAATTTTTCTTATAATATTTTCATAGTCAAGTTGAATTGAGTTGAGATGTGTTCAATTCAGTTCAGTTCAGTTCTGTTCTGTTTCAATATTCGTTTATTTTCAATGTGAAGTTGCAATATCCTTAAAGCTATTTCCGGTTGTTATTCATTGCAATGTTGTTATTCTGATGATGCTTTTGTGCTAAAACGGAAATAACAGACGCCATGAACAAACTCACAGATGCAGACTCATAGTAGAACATATGTGTATGTATTGATGCACGGATAGTAGTAGTAGTATTGTAGTTGGACAACCGGATTGTTGGAATTTTCGTTATGTTGAGGAAAGAGATGTGTACCATTTCCATATGTGCAATGAATGAGTGAATGAAAAAGTAAACAAATATTGTAATTTAAAATTGTAGAATGGAAAAATTTTCAATTTCTACTCTTTCACTCTGACACTATTATCCTTTCTCATTTGCCCACTTCAAGGGGTGCATTCTAAAGTATTTAGATGTACAATATATTACAATTTGCATATGAGGAGGAAATTTAAGTCTTTTGTGAGAGTAAAAATGAAATGTTTTCAGATTATATAAAGAAACGCAAAGCAAAAGTTTGAAAAGGTGTAGAAGGTTTTTAGTTTTCAGTTTTTTATTTCCACTCAGTTTATACTTAAGTTTATTCAATCACTTTTAATTTGTTCACCTTCTCAACAGTATTTCGATGTAAATGTTTTTCTTAGATTTTTTTTCTGTATTAAATTAATTGGCAAAATGTGTAAAATTCTTTGGAGAAATTCAATACAATAAAAAAGATAATTGAGAAATATTTGTAGTATCTTAGTTTTACTTCTGTTTTCTAGAAATAGATAGATAAAAGGGGCCGAACGAACTTCTAAAACCAATATTCGATTTCGTTTCGATCTTTAATGGTTAACACCAAACAAAGTTTCAGGTAAATAATAAATAATTGCATACTTTCAAGCGCAATAATTGTTTCTCTTCATTGCTTGAGCTCCTGCCTTGAGCTGCTACCTTGAGCTGCTGCCTTGAACTGCTGCTGTTGCCTTCCTTGCCTGGCTATTTCTTGTAATTAATGCAACTGTGAAAATAGTAAATTTTTCAATAAAATAAAAATATTTGTTATTTGTTATTTAATCATTTGTGTATTACATAAGTAAAATATAAAAGGATGCCTTAAATATATAAACTGTTGTTGGTTTTTTTCTGAACAAAAAAAAAAAAAAAAAAAAAAAATGAGAAGAAATATTAAGAGGAAAGAAAAAAAAAAACAAAAAACTTTTCAACTAATTTGGACGCGTGTCAAAAGTTAAGCTTTTGGACCAGAGCGGAGTTTGTGGTAACCAAGTGGAATGCAGGGCGGCGGCTATGGACATGCCGGATGATGCTGGCAGCTGGCATTTTGGCGCCAGTCAACCATTTTGCTAATTGTCTGCATTTATCAAGCGCAACTAAAAATCTGAACGGAGCCCGAGGGCGGAGGCTGTGATAAAGCAAACCAAAACCAAAAAGTATTTCATACTGAATGGTCAAAAAAGAATACAAAAACAAAAAAAAAAAGAAAACAATTAAATTGTTTTACAATTTACAAAAATACCAAAAAAAGCAAAAAGAGAAAAAAACAAATGGACTAACGCAAAACCCAAAACCCAAAATAATAAAATAATTTTATCTTTGCAGTACATCAACATTTTAATGCAAACAGCATTTTGTTTTTTTTTTTTTGTTTTTCATTTCTGTATTATTTTTTTATAACCATTGGCGCCATTTTATTTTAATAGAATTAAAAATAGGGAAAAAATAAAGAAAATCATTTGAAGTTGGCGAAAAATTGGCAACATCATTTAACAATTGCGCTAAAAATTATTGTTTTATTAGTTCTACATGTTTGTTTGTATCTTGTACAATTGTATGTGTGTGTAAGTATGTGTGTGTATGTATTTATGTAACTAAATAATGGTCACGAGGTGATTCGAAGGGGTTACAGGCGGATGGTAGTTAGCAGTGATTTATTGTTGCACTTTTGATTTTTTCCTCATTCAGAGAAGAAGAAACTTTTGTTCACATTTGTCACATACACTTACACTTGTGTATATATATATATATATATATGTATATATATCACTGTAAATATGTGTGCGTATTGGTGCACTAATTTCTGTAGAGTTTAATAAATTTTCCACTGCAGCACATGCGTAACGACTTCGATGTTGCAAAACTTTACTTACGTTTTCTATTTTATTTTATGTTTTTTATTTTTTTCTTTTGTTGTAGTTAGTTTTTCTTGTTTATTTGCTTGCTTGTTGGTTTTATTTCTTCCTCCCCTTTTCTCTTTTCTCCTCTTTCTTTTGTTACTTTAATATCGCGTTTGGCAAATTGCAAGGATTGCGTTCGCATAAATCCTCAACACACTTGACAAGAACAACGTGCCATATACTTAATACAATGTTTTTTTTTTGTTTTATGTTAGGAAACCAATTACACACCACACATATACACACACACACACACAGCAGCTTGTTTGAGGGCATGAGTGAGTGCGATTATTTGTACATGTGACCCAGAAGAATTTTTTGTTTTTGTTATTGTTAATTATTAAATACATTAAAGAATTACAATAAAATTGGAAAACCCTATTTTTCTTGTTATCAGCACATAAGCTATGGGCTCTTAAACAGATGAAAGAGTTTTATATTCATATGAGTAAAGAAGTTATGAAGATTTGCAAAGTATAATTTAAAGGAGATTTTTTCAAGACGAAAGGAAAGTGATAATTTCTTCAGAAGTTTTTCGGTTCCAATCAGCAAGATCAGTCAGGAGGAATTAGGTGAGTAGTCAGATATTGTAAGATAACAAAGACGGAAAGTATTTTCAAGTAAAGTCAATAATAAGAAAATGGTAGGCAAATACAACTGATCATTTATGTCCTCCTGATCAATTTGATGTTGTTTATACAAGTGTAAGTGTGGTCACATAGTGGCTTTTACATTCAAACATGAAGCCCAATGCTAATGCAAATGTTATTTCACAGCCGATTAATATTATATTTATTCTTACATTACACAAAGATACAAGAAAATGGTATCGAATTAATTTGTAAACTTTAAATTCCTCAATTTTCGACTGTTTACCCAAAAAGTGGCCTAGGAAATGTGCATTGAATTTTTGTGAAGATGAAATGCCAATAAAATATGCAACTTAAATGGAATTCCAGCAGTGCAATGGTCAACAACTTACCTCCATGGTTTGCAAATAATAGAATAAGAGAATTAAAGTTCTCAGTTGATCTGTGAAATCTTTCAAATTTCAACTATTTGAGACTTCAAAATATTACAAAACCATAGAAGGTGGATATGAATAAAATATTGGCCCTCTGTATGGAGATAACAGGCCTTCTGATGGAAAGTTCCTTCTGCAGAAACAAAGGTAAAATGCAGCAATAGAATTAAAACCCATCATGAACAATGCAAGTGATCTTCAGTTAGAAACCAAGAACTCACACCATCAACTGTACATTAAATCATCTTTAAACTGATACAAAAATATATAAACATAAAAATCAATCAGTCCACTCTCCGCACTCCCATTTATTGCACGACGTAAAAATTGTCTAAGAAGGAACATTAACATATGTATGTTCAACGAAATTCCTCTAAATGTTAGGGAGTAATATATAACGACGCATTAAATACTAAAGATAGAAGCATTTTACATATAAATTGAGACGATATCACACTTTTGTTAAACACCTTAGTCTCAAACTTGACAAAAGACTTTGAGCCCAATAAATGAAATATCAACAAATCAAAATCAGTTGAAAGCCTTTTCGGTTAAACTGGTTAATTGGTTTACATATCAACTTCACTTTAAATAAATAATACTACTGGAATCTAAGTTTAAGGCACAACAGTAGAATCAAATATTAAAATCGTGCATAAATTTTATGCATCCGCATAGCAACCAACAAAACAAAAATAGAAATCTCTAGTTAATAGTTAAAACTATAAATATTATATTAAATATTTCGAAAACTTTAGTAACCTATAAGTTTAGCTAGTAATATCTTATATAATCACCCTTAAGACTGAACAAACGGTGATATAAAATTCTATATCTTAGAATTAAGTTATCCCATTTGCATTTTTGCACCAATCTAATAACATTTTCACAACCAATTTAGTGGTTGTCTAATCTAATCTAATTGTTCTTAAATAATATAACAATAAGAAAAATATAATCATCATCATCATCATCATCAACATATTATAAAACAAAGTTTTTTTAATAGATAGAGTGATTAAAGAGATTTATATATATAATAACAACCATTAAATAGTGGAGAAATACTGTTAATTTCACTATACATATACTATACTATACTATACATAAACTAACGAAGAAAGGGATCAAGACTGTCCTATGCAATATCAATGAGTTCTTTGCGTAGAAATAGAGACTCCTCTGTCGAACGTGAAATTCGTCTTCTTTATGCTAGAGATAGGCGAAGATCTCAGAGAGCCCAAGAATTGAAGGAACGCAGGTCGATGAGGACTTCTAATTTGTGGTCAAATAAGTTAT